>VJMH01005735.1:0-31155 GCA_009835185.1 Aphanomyces stellatus | reverse complement strand
ACTTTGTTCAATTCCGTTTTCCTACGTCCAGCACCCGTCAACGTCTGTGTAAATATCCAACCGAAACATACCAATCGGGGCGCCCCATGTGCATTTTGGACCGCTGGAGGCCCGTGAAAATATCCCGATCTTGCCGCGCATGCATAAACGACTGGATGAGCTTGAGCGGCCCGGCGGTCGACTGCCGCTGGCCCCCCAACGGCGTCAAGTACGCGACCGTCCACGTCAACCTGGCTCAATTGGTTGAGCATGTCACGGAACCAATCCATTTGGTACTGCTCCTTGGTGACCCAGTAAAAATGAACGCGCTTGAGCTGCATGCGCTTGGGGAGCTGGACCGACCCACATGCAGGACAGCGGTGCTGCTCCCACACATGGAGCAAGTGTTTCAGAATCGACGCAAACGGCGTCACGCCAATCCCGCCCGCGACCAAGACGACCGTCGAGTAGTTGCTGTACTCGATGGACGGGGCGCCGACGGGGCCGTCGATCGCAATCGATGGCATCGGGAATTCCTTGAGCCGCGTGTGAAGCGCCGACGTCCAGTCACCAGCCACGCGAATGTGGACCGTCAGATCGTCGTCGTCTGGCGCCGACGAGATGGTAAAGGGATGCCACTCGAATTTGGACAACTCGGGCACGTTCAAGTAGAGGTACTAGCGCGTCAACTCAGACTCAGACTCAGAATGCAACAAAATATACCATGCCAGGGCGAAAGTTGTGGAACCCGCGGGGTTTTTTCATGTACAAGACCACCGCGTTCGACATCACGTGCACCTTTTTGAGCCGGGTCTGGCCCCCAAACATCGTCGTGACCCGGAACCGGCGTTCGACCATGTAGATCGCGATAGGCCCCGCGACCCAAAACCAGGCTTGAGGCGGCGCCACCCATGCCGCGGCACCGTGCAACTAAAGAGAGGCATGAGTTCAATGTCAAAAGGAGGGATATCGTACGAATAAAAAGATCAAAAACGGAAGAAAGAGGAGGTGCGTGAGCCAAAAGAGGTTGAAATTCGACTTGCGCACGCATTGGAGGGTACATGGGACCGCAATCGCCGCACAGACCAACATGGCGACACCCGTCCACATGGGCAAAGCAGCGGCAATCTCGACGAGGGCGCCATATCGAAGCAGTTTGATCTTGTTGGTGTTGAGCATCGACCGCGCCCAGTCCGCATCCGACGCGTCACGCGCGCGGACAGCGATGACGAGCCATGCGGCCGTGTGGACGACGCCTGCGACGAGGATGACAGCGCCCGCGAGTTGATGAAACACAATATGGTGGTCAAACGGAAAGATGTACCAGAGGAGCCGGATGTTGCGGAGCGCCGCGACGACCGAGCGACACATGGGCAGCAAGACAAACATGGCATTCACGAGGACGAGCTGGGCGCAGGCCTTTGCAAGCTTGGCGTAGTAGCCAGCAATCACATCGAGCGGGAAGCTGCGCCACTTGAGCCAGAACGCAAGGAGGTTGACCAGCGTGTAGAGGACGAGGAACTGGAGCTCGGTCTGATAGCGCACGAGCCCCGTGCGCCACTTGGGCAATCCATGTTGAAGCAACGCTGCATTTGTCAACCGTGGCATGCTGTTCGAACTTCTGCTGCCAAGTCAACTGGCAAGTCCACAGACACCGGATATTTGGTATCCGGATGCGTGGCGTGGTTTGATTGGTGGGATCGCTGAAAGTCAAGCTCATGAGACATTTAAGGTGGACGCTTGATGGGACGCTGCCTCCTCGCTCGCGCGGAGTTGGTCAATTCATGCATTGACCACTTCGACGTTGTTTACGATACTACTATGTGAACAATGGATATATTGCGTTGTTTGAACTGTTGAATGCAATGTGCGCCACTGCTTGTGTCCAATGCTGTTGTCATGTGGCAGCTGGGTGAAATTTTCACTTTGATACTAACACTGTAAAAACTAAAACAACGTGGAACTTACTTCGAGGTGTCATTTTTGGGTTTTGGAGTTTCATATCGCGTTGTGCTTACAACGACAGCACCGCTTCCACGTGAGCTCCCTTCCAATTAAGTCGTCAACAAGGGTAAAGCTTATCCAACAATTAATGCATCATTGAAATTACAAGTCGAATTCTTGTGTGCGGTCCAAACGCATCAAATCCACCTCATCTACAGGAAATAGCCCCCCATTGTTCCAAACTGATCGTTGACAATCGAGTTTGTCCATGTCCTAATCGATGGATCTCTCTAGACACGAGTGGCGGTCGAGGCAAGCGACCCAACAACGGAAGGCTGCAGGTTGGATAGCCCAAGATCTACCACCATTGGTTGATGATATGGCGCTCTGTAGAGCTTCACGCGCGTGGAATTGTTAACGCCTTCGTCAAACCCCCGATTCGACACGTTGAATGTATTAACAGGGGCGTTGTTGAGCCATGTTGCAGCACGTCCACAGTCAAGACGTTGCGCGTATTGGGCATAAGTACACGTTTACAGTGTTAACCAATGTCAAGGCAGCGTGTCCGATTCAAACACGATGGTGGGACTGAAATTCGTCGCGAGGAGCATCAAGCTGGTCAGACTGCCTTGGTGCACAACGGAGGAAGGACCGCCGCGAAATAGGACTTCGCAAACGGACTGAGCGATTCGCGGGAGGTCTCGAGACTGCTTATTGGGAGTTGGGTCCACGTTGTAAACCATTCTTCAAGAGGAATGTTGGATTCGAGCAGCGGCAAAGGACATGAGCAGACCAGTGTACATCACTTGGGAATTTCAACTGTCGAGTCAGCCAGTCGATGTCGTGGAAACACTTGCTATGGACTGCGACTCTGGGGTACAACTTGACGATTGCCTCGACATAATCTTGGTCCATGGGCTCAGGCATGAGGGTTGACGAGAGATGAAGTGTCGGCGACAGAAGAGGACGCAGTCAGGTCAAGCGCAGCTGCCACAGAGGCTCAAAGGGACCATGGATGGAGCCAAGGGCGTCCAGAAAGGCAAAAAAATCCATTTCGAGGTTGATCCATGCCACGACTTTCCAAAGCAATTCGGGTGGAAGGCCAGTGCTTCATTCGACTCTGCCAGGGGAACATGTTGGTTGGGGTTGTGAGTGAAGGTCGATGCTGAAACAGACGTAATGCGACGATCAGCCCATTCACTGCCCGGTTTCACCCCCCACCAGGTCTAAAAATATCCGCAACTCGTCCTTTGCTTTGATTTTCCACATAGATTTTCATGCACATGGACAAATCCGCGCATAGTGCCGCGCAGCATGTGTGGTCAGTAGACCTTGTCGAGGCTGTTGTTCGATTCATTTCCGACCCACACGACCTCCTCCACTTCCTCGCCGCGCTTGAACCGACCAAATGCCTCGGCGACCTCACCCATTTGCTGGCTTTGGTCCAACAAGATGACATCGATTTGGACGATGTGTGGCCCACTCTTCTTATCACCTCGTGGAACGTAGACGACCCCGCTGTGCGAACTGTGGTGAAATATTACAGCAACGTCGAGCTGTATGGAGCGTGCGACTTTACTTGGCTTCAAGTCCCTCTGTCGACACATGTGCATTTAACAACATTCTCGGATTGCAAAATGGACGAAGCTGCATGGAGAAACTGGTTCAACCAGTTTGCAAGCGTGCCCATCACGAGTATGACTTGGGCCTCCAACAGCAACCAAGCGGAAGTGGCCTTTCTGGATGTGTTGCCACGTATGGGCCAGCTGACGGGATTAGTCATTGCCCAGCCGTTCTCCAAGACCACTCGATTGGTTGAAATTGTATCGTTGTCGAAATTGATTCGATTTGAAGCTTGGCTCTGTGAAGTCACGATTGATAGTAAAACCGAGTACGCTCATTTGACCAAGTGGCTTCTGACCCAGCCCGTGGAAGTCCTTTGTTTCAATATGAGAGGCCTCATACAAGCCAACGCCGATGTTTCCTCAGCCTTTTTTAGTGCCTTGACACGTTCGACGAGTTTGACCAAGCTCGACTTGGAAATGCTGCCATTGTCGCATGTCCACCGATTTAGCTTCAGTTTGCCACCGTCGTTGACGACATTTTGCCTCAGTGATGTCTACTTTGACGATGACCCAAAATTTTTGGCCGATCTTGTCGAATACTCGACACTCGACGTCCTTCGAATCACGTATTCAAACATGCGCTCATATTTTGGCGAGGAAGATTTTCGGATGTTCTCTAACCACTTGCCCAAAACGTTGAAAGTATTGGATTTGAGTTGGTGTGAACTATCATGCGGCGAGTGCAAAGAGCTGGCAATAAGTTTACCCAGCACGTCCATTGTGAATTTAGATATATCAGGCAACGTAGTCGACGACGAAGGTATCGGGTACCTCGCCCAAGCCCTCCAAGTGTCTTTGCTCCAACAATTGATAGTCAATAACTCTGGCGTCACGGAAACTGGGTTGGAGGACTTGATTCGCACAGCCAAGCCAGGTTTTTACATCCTATTTAACATGGGCGACTGGGACGAAGATGTGAAGAGCAGACTGTGTGAGCTCGCGCAACAACAAAAAATCAGAATTTAAAGCTGTTGCGAGAAAACTCGAACCATGTTGAATGCATAAACTTCATATTTCATAATTGCTTCAATAACTTGAAATATTCAAATCGGCGAACGCCAATGATAGAATCAATTTGGTTGAGCTTATTTTCGAAAAAGCCGCGGGGTATGTTTTCAGTCGCTTGTGCTTGTTATGCAATCGCGACGCTCGAACAAATACTACCTAATTATTCCACGAAGGCTACTTGTGTTTATAGAATACAAATGATACGGCATATCGATGGGGAAGTTGCACCAGTGCCGTTAGACTACAATCAAGGTATTTTCTTGTCCTGCGACCTTTCGGAGGCGGGTTTTTGTGTCATCGTCCCAGTTGTTTTTCTCCATTCGGATGAAAAATTTGGGCTTAGCCCGAGCCGCGTAAATTAGCGACTTGACTCCTGCCTCCGTGACGCAAGTGCTGCTAATATTGAGGATTCGGAGCGCCGACGATTGTATGGCTTGCGCGATGTAGCCAATACCTTCATCTCGCAACCCATTGTCACTCAAATTCAAATTCACGATGGATGTGGTGGGCAACGCTTGAGGAAGGACTCGACACTCATCACATGTGAGTTGGCATGAACTCAAATCCAGCGATTTCAACGATTTCGGGACACGGCTGAGAAACGTCGCAATAAACATCTCTTGGCTCATGGCAAAGGATGCACCAGAGATAGAAAGTGCTTCGAGATTTGAGTTTTCAACAAGCTCAGCCAAATTAACCCAAAGACTGCATTTACAGGCGTACAGGTTCAGCGTTCGCACCGACTTTGGCAAGCGAAAAGAGAATTCCAGTAAAAAGGATAAATCTAACTGAAGCATGGACAGCGTGGTCAAAGACGACGACAGTGTCAAGGAAGTGAAAAATTCTTCAACCGTTGAAATGGGGATATTTGCCAGGTCGTTTACGTCAAAAGAGAAAACCTCGACGGGCTGAGCTGTGAGCCATCTGGTCAAAGGGGGATACACTTTACAGTAGTCATAGTTGGTATCGTCGTAACCAGTGACAAATTCCTTGAGTTGAGACGTCGACACAAACTCGAGCAATTGCGTCATGTGTGTAAAATGAGAAGCAATATTTAGGCCTCTTAAGTGTGGCAGGCGAGGAAGCGCATGAAGCAGAGCCTCTTCACCGTTGTCATTTGTGTCTTCGTTGTCATAGTTTAAGTTTTTGTTGGATCTCCACGTAATGAGGGTAATGGGCAGCCGTGTCAGGTTGTTGAACCAATGTGCTAAGGCCACTTTGTCCTGGGTCGCAGGGAATGCCTTCAAATGAACTCGAGCTGACGGGACAACGCAAAGCCAGGAGTAGTCGCACGCTTCCAACAACGTAAATCGACTGTAGTACTTCACCACTGTCCTGAGAGTAGGGTTGTTGAATGTGGACGAAGTGACTCGAAGCGTCGGCCACACTTTGGCCATGCCAGCGTCATCAGCTTGATCGAGCATTGTATGAAGATGGGCTAGATCGCCAAGGCATTTCATTGGTTCGAGCGCCGTGAGGAAGTCGAGGAGGTCGTAAGGATCGAGAATGAATCGCGCAATACCCTCAACCAGTTCGGTAGACCATACGAGCTCAGCGGCGCTTGCCTTGGGTTTCTTCATCAAGAACGAGGTGTGAAATGGAATGCAGGGGTGACGTATTTTGGATAAAAAAAACATTGTCGAATTACCTGATAGTTTAAAACACGTCGAAATGAACCCTTCACTTGACCGAGTTGCTCGCAAATCTCATGTTTCACGTTATGATTTATGAGTAGATATAGTGTGAATTGCAGCTCAAGTGCCGAAATGCAATTCTAGGCCACTTCGATTGTCATGCTCACTTTATATGCAATATGTAAACTGACCCATGCTAATTTTAGCGAAACCATGTGACAGTTATACGAAACGGTTTAAATTCTCAAAGAACAACAACAAAAATAACGTAACTAATAGTACTACTAACTAGTAGTACTAAGAGGCATATGTTTGGATTACTACTGCAGTATGCAGGTCCAAAAATACACCACAAATTCTCACATCGTCTTTTCTCGCCGATGAAGAAAGCCAAGTCAAGCGCCGCGGAGTTTATATGGCTGACCAAGCCTGTTGAGATCATTGCTTGTTTTATTTCCGATCCCGAAGACCTCCTTGACTACCTCATTGCACTCGAACCCACCAACCGCCTCGGAGATCTCGTCCACCTCCTCGATATATTGGACCAAGCGGACAGGAAGGAGCATATCTGGCCAACACTTCAAGTCACGTCTCACACAGTGAACAATCCTGCTCTGCGAGCCGTGGTGAAATACTACAGCCAAATTTTACTGTCTGAGGCGTGCGACTACTCGTGGCTTGACCTGGCGCCGTCGGCCCGTGTCCATTTGATGACCTGCCCTGCCACCCAGGACAAAAATGTATTGGCAAACTGGTACAAGCATCTCACAAGGCTGCCAATCTCACGCATCACGTGGACGTCAGACAGCGACGAAGACCTATTTCTTGAAGCCCTTCCCCACTTGCCCCATTTGAAAGGATTGAGACTCGCCACTCGCTTCTCCAGCATGAAGCGGTTGCTTGATTACGTGTCGACGTCCAAACTCAAGGAATTTGATACTGGGCGCGCAATCACCTCATACAACGATGATGCCGAGCAATATTACACGCATTTGACCACCTGGCTCCGAGCCCAGCCCGTGGAGGTCCTTTCTTTCGACATGAAGGCCCTCGCAAAAGCTGGCGATGACATTGCCCAAGCCTTTTTCTCCGCCTTGGCACAGTCGACATCGCTGACGACACTGACTCTGCCTCTTTTGAACATGCACCTCGTCCGACGATATTCGTTTTGTTTGCCGAAGTCGGTTCGAACGCTCAACCTTCGTCTGTTCAGTGCCGGTGAAGGAGCCATTTTGGCAGGGCTAATCCGCAATTCCAATCTTGAAGACCTCCACATTCCCTGTTCAACCTTTAGCATGGGCATACATTTTCCCCTATTGTTCAAGAGCTTGCCAACGTCGTTGAAAACGTTGGATTTGAGTGAGTGTCAACTCACAAGTGACGATTGCCACGCTTTAGGTGAAGTATTGCCCTCTACGTCCATCGAAAATTTGGATTTGAGCGCCAACAACGTCGGCGACGAAGGCCTTGGATTCATCTCTCAAACTCTCCAAGCGTCCTCGCTCCACAAACTCAACATCAACGACACTGGCTTGACCGCGTTAGGGGTCGCAGTGCTCATTCAAGCGGCGCTGACCAAACAAGAATTTTTCATCCGAATGGAGAGAAATGATTGGGGCGACGAAACCAAAAACAAACTTAGAGCACTTGCTCAACGAGGAAATACGCACGTTTGGATCTGATGGTGATTGAAAGTAGAGCCTTTAAACCAATTACTTAATTATTACTTGACCCCAAGATTGACATGAAAGCCAACGGATTATATTTTCAATCGTATTTCCATCGTTAATAGCAAGCACTATGTACACTCTCTTTCCTTAAGGGACTCATGTCAGAACTCAATATTGTTCAATGGAAAGTGATTTAATAATTTTGAAATTAATCCGTGTCATATTTTCGGATTGCAATTTCTACAATCTATCTCAAACCTCGGGAACGTATCTGGTAGCTTAAATTAACATTTGTGACACCTCTGATCTCGCCACTGTCTTCGTCAACCAACGTCCATTTAATGGAGGGCCAATTTCCCATCCCACGAACCCCACCCAATACAAATTAAATTCCGTAAAGTGTGAAAAAATTCCCAATTGCAACTATTTTCTTACAGCACCAATTTTATCAATCGGACAAATGTTTCGCGCAGAATGCGTTATGGTACTATGTGGAGGGAGTAGGTGGTCTATCCACCAAGTTTCTTCAGCTCGAGCGTTAAGAAGGCTTGAAGTATGTCCCTCAAACATGTCCAAAAAAACTAATCCAGGCATATATACGTTCAATTGCAATAATTTTGAAATTCAATGCTACGTCGAGGTTTACTAGTCTGAAAAAATATACACAAATCGCTTTCAACTCCTCCTCACCCAAATACCACAACCAAATCCAATGAAATACCACAACCAAATCCAATGAAAGACAGGAGTTCGCACAACCAATTTTTAAATCAAACTATAGTGATACGTGAACGCCTCGACGTCTTGCCAGCGCTGCAACTCTGTTTTTCTCCAAATCTTCCATGCTGCACTCCTTGAGGCTGATTGTTAAACCCAGTTTGGCATATGCAGGCTCCAGAAGGGCCACGCCCGCTGCCTCCGTGAGGTTGTTGTCGTCCAGGCAAAGTTCTTCTATCGAGGTCTTATCGAGCACTTTGGCGAGGAAGCGCACGCCTTTGTTTCGAAATAAGTTTCTGCTCAAATCAAGCTTGACAATGGCCATCGCTGGCAAACATTTGGCCAATATTTTGCAATTCCGGTTCGTGAGACCAGCTTGTCGCAGTGTCAACCGCTTCAGCGACGGTGGCAGCCGTTCGAGAAAACGTTGGAATCCTTCCTCCGAGATCTCGGGTTCCTCAAGCACAAGTTCTTTTAAGTTTGAATTGTGCAGCATGTCTTCGAATTTTGAGGCGTATTCCGGCGCTTCAATGTCGACTTCGTCCATGCTTAGTACTTCCAACGACCGAGGCAACCGAACGCGTAGGTCCCAGATTGAAAACCGGCGCGTTGAAAGAAATGTCAGCGTTGTAGATTGGGCCAACGTGTCGAGGAAGGCTTGAGCGGAAGTTTTGGAGCACCATACGAGATCATCAGTGCAAAAACGCAAGGATCGAACTGGCTGAAGTTGGAGCCACTTGGTCAAATGATTGAGTTTGGCATCGTGCGGATCCGTCCTCTCCAAAGCATCGTTGTCATCATCAACAAAAAGGGATTGACCAAGGGTTAATTCAGTCAGCGTGGACGTGGATAGAAACTCGAGAAAAGGACCCAGAGTTTCTTCGTACAAGATTGCCATGCTAGTTAAATACGGCAGGCGGGGAAGCACGTCCAACAAAGCGACTCGAACTTCGTCATCGATGGAATACCAATCGATGTGCGTGATGGGCAGTCGGATGAGTTTGCTGTACCAGGCATCTGAGTCTTCCTTGCCATCGCACGCTGGGAACGCTGTTAAATGAACGGCGGTGGTCGGCTCCACCTGCAGCCAGGAGATGTCGCGTGTAGTAGCCACTTCAATGATATTGTAGTAGTTCACAACGGCCTTCAATACAGCTTCTTCATAGACAAGGTCAGATGTAATCCGGAGACACGGCCAGAACTTCCGCTTTTCTGTGCCTGCCTTTAGTAGGAAGTCGAGAAGTTGGCTGAGATCCCCGAGGCTCTTTGTGGGCTCCAGGGCCGTGAGGATGTGAATGACGTTGTCTGCATCTGGAATGTAGCGCACGATTGCAGCAATTAGTTCGGGTGGCAAAGCCACAGGTTTAGCATTCACCTTGGCACGCTTGTTCATTCTTCATCAAAAATAGATTTTCAGGTGATATTGACTGCAAAGATTGCAATTTAACAGGTTATAATATGTGGTGGAATGTGTATATGCGTCGATATAAAGTGTGAGAATCCAGTAATTTCCCCAAATAAATGTACAACAGGATGTAGGAGCAGTTCTTTCCTTGGGTATGGTGTACGAGTTACTCAAATGTATTAATTTATGCCTAAATAACATGCATTTTTTGAATGTTTTCAATGGGATTTATCCTTTTAATGTTGTGACGTTCGGATCACGCAACAAGGCTGAAGAAAAAACCATGCAGTGGCCATCCGACCTCATTGAGGCGATCATTCGCTTCATTTCTGACCCGAACGACCTTTTTCACTTCCTCACGGCCTTGGAACCCACTAAAAGTCTCGGGAACCTCTCTCACCTCCTCCAATTGCTCCGAATCGCAGACTCCAACAAACACTGTGTCTGGCCTTGGCTTGTCATTACGCCGTCGACGGTGGTAGATTTGAATTTAAGAGCATCGGTAAAGTACTACGACCACATTGAGCTCAATATGGGCCACGCTGACTCTGTGGCGGCGTTTGATTTGACCTGGCTGGACGTTGCGCCACCCACCGCCGTTTATTTGGTGGCATATTCTGAAGGTCACTCCGTGGAAGCCTCTGCAGCCTGGTGCAACCACCTGTCTACACTGCCAATCACGCACATTTCGCTTCGCCGATACATCTGCGACACGGTTCATCCAGCTTGGTTGAACATATTTCCTCGTCTGCAGCACCTGACCAGTGTGATATTATGCAATGTCGCTGTGGCCATCACACCATTCCTGGCTTTTGTTTCAACTTCCAAGCTCACGGACTTGCATTTTGTAAGCAATTCGACTGAAGAAGACAATATCCATGACTTGTCTCTCGTCCACTTGACCAAGTGGTTGGAAACCCAACCCGTGCATTCGTTTTCGTGGTTGGACAAAGGCGCCATTGCCTTTTCCTCCAATATAGTTGTTCAAGCCTTCCTTTGCGCTGTATCTCAGTTAACAACGCTGACTTCGTTCACGACGAATTGGTTGACCATGGAGGATGTTCGCTACCATGCCCTTAAATTGCCCCAGGCATTGCAGTCCCTTCAAATAAACGATTTGAGAATTCACACCTCCGATGACGCTGTCACCTTGGATGCCTTGCTCACGACCTCCAATGTCACAGACCTGTCGATCCCCGATGCCGACTTGTCTGACCAATTCGTTTTGGAATGCCTGCCCAAGTGGCCCTTGCGACGACTGGCGATGCCTCGGGCTCTGTTTCTCACGTACCGGGCTTGCCACCTCTTGGGTCAAATTTTGCCGCACACGTCCATCGTGAGATTGGACTTGAGCAACAACATCCTCTTTGGAAATCAAGGGCCACTTGTCCTAGCTGCATGTCTCGCTGCATCCTCCGTCCAAGAACTTTGTCTGAATGATTGCAATCTGCACGAAGCTACAGTGCTGGCTCTGATCGACGTTGCCGCGTCAACGCCGAGATTGTCTATTAGTCTCATTGGAAACAACTTGAATCATCAACAGGAAGTAGAGCTTGTGAATCTGGCGCAGCAGCGAGGATGCCAAGTAACCATGTTCTAGTATGTGTGGACATATAATTCGTTTCTCTTTTTGTCAATGTTTGACTTGGTCTATTGACGAGCAGCCACGGAGAACATGATTTTTGTGGAATTTTATGTACCAGATTTTCTAATGTGCTTTGCGGACAAATACAATCAAATCAAGTACGTTTTACACGATATATTTCTACACTAAATCACAGAGACAAGGCGACGCCACGTTGGCGGGCCAGCGTTATGAGGCTGTCCTGTTCCTCATCGTCGATGCTGTTGTCTATCAGACTGAGCGAAATCGGTGGCTGTTTGGCGTGCGCAACTTCGATGAGCACCTTGACCGCCGCTTCTGTCAAATTGTTCTGGTTCAGACACAGTTCTTCAATCGACGACGCTTCGAGTACTTTGGCGAGGGCTCGCGCGCCGCGGTTCCCGGCGGTGTTTTCGCTCAAATCCAGGTGCACGATGGTTTTGGTCGGGATAAATTGAGCCAATAAATGACATTCGACATAAGTGAGTCGACTCTGCTGCAGCGTCAACCGCACCAGTGACGTGGGCAGGCCGTCGAGAAAGGCGTGAAAGAACTCGAAAAACCTTGCGCCATGGATCGAAAGCACTTGGACGTTGGATTTCTGCATCAATTTCGCCATTGCAACCTCGTCTTTGTGGGTTTCCACGTACACGTTGTCGAGAGTGAGCGACTTCAACGACGGAGGCAGACGAAACGAGTGGTCACGAACGTCCGCGAGACTCAGCCAGTTTAGACCAACGGAGATCAAGGCGGGGGACTGAGCCAATGCATCGAGAAAGGCTTGGGTCGTGGCAGAGGAACAACATTTCAGCGTCTCCCAATTGAACCACGAGAACGCTTGCACAGGTTGGGACTCGAGCCACTTGGTGAGCCACGTGAGCTCGTTGTTGCAAGTGCCACCGTCTCCTGTGTATGGGCTTTGCGACATAATGTGCACTTCTGTGAGCTTGGACGTGGAGATAAATTCGAGCAACGGCGCCAACGAGGTTTCGTGGTTGATAGTTAGGCTTGTCAGACGCCGCATGCGGGGCAGTGCGGCCAAAAAAGCATCCAGGTCTTCGTCGTAGTGTCGAGTCCATGTAATGTGTGTGACAGGCCACCGTGTGAGCTTGTGGTACCACGCGTCTGACGCTTCGGGCTCGAGATATGCTGGAAACGCAGACAAATGCACTGTGGAGGACGGGGCGACATGTAGCCAGGAGAAGTCACAGGCTACAGCCAGCTCAATATGACTGTAGCACTTGACCAACTCTTTCAGAGTCGGGTCATCGACGGTGCGAGAGGTGATTCGAAGGATGGGCCAGACCCCTTGCTTACTATCTCCTGCCACTATAAGGCGGCTGAGGAGATGGCTGAGACCGCCGAGGTTGTTGGTTGGCTCCAAGGCTGTGAGGAAATGGAAGAGTGTATTAGCATCCGCAATGAAACACGCGATGGCCTGGATCAGATCGGTCTGCCACACCATCGCTGGGGTTCTACACTTGGCTTGCTTCGTCACGTGCAGCCTGACAAGCGGTATCCGGATAACAGAAATTCGGATAAATACAGTGATTTGATTGGTGCAAAAGATTGGACACTTGGAGCAATTTCGAATTCCCAAGTGAGCTATTATATGCAGAAAGCTATTATGTGCGAAACGGTGCAGTTGGCTGTGAAGAACAATTCGTTTTTGTTCCACTTCTGAGCCTGTGTCACTTGTCAGTTGTTGCGTCCACCGTACACAGGTGCCAACGCCATCGATCTTCTTTCCACGAAATGGTGCTCTTGACCCATACTTCCCTGCCCCAGCGACACCATACAACCCATCTTCCCATCAACCTCCTCTGGAAAATCGCATTGTGGATTCATCGACCCAGGGATTTCTTTGTCTTGTTGGAGGCGCTTGGGTCAGCTGACAACCGCGGCCCGTTGGAACCTTTGCACCAGTTAGTTTTAACCAAACCTCACCATACCCTCTGGCCAGCCCTTCGACTCTCGTCCATGTGTCTGCAAAACGCAAGAGAACGAGGGTACGTGGAGACTATAGCCATATACCATCCCAACGTCGTCATCGATGTGGCAAATGTCGAAATTGATTGGCTGTTGCGCCATATTCAGTCGCCTGGCGCTGTGGAATGGCGGGCTTCGTTTCCGTCGTCGCCGTCCGGTGCGAACGGCGCTGTGATACCTATGGACGAGTGGTTTGTCAAGTGGGTCCAGCTTCCCTTTGGCCATATTCACCTCGATCAATGTAAAATCAAAGGATTTGCAAAGGAGTGTGTCGAGGCAGTGCTGCCGCAGCTTCGAAATGACCGATTGATCCAACTAAATTCTACTGCCGTGTCTGCAGGCGCAGTGTTTGAACTTGCCGCTTCGTCTCCAATGCTAGTTGAACTCGTACTTTCAACCCAAACGAGAACGATTGTGACCTCATACATCCTCTCGTCCATGATTCAATGGTTGCAATTCACCCATGTCCATACCTTTGGGTTTGGAAATTGGTTGTTTGACGATCAAATCGACGAGTTCCTTCGAGATGATTTATACACGACGTTGTTTCATCACCCAACATTGACCACACTCACGCTCTACAATTGCGCTCTTCCGGCGTTGGATGTTTTGTGTGGATTTGATCTCAATCCATCGCTGCGCCATTTATATATTACGAAATGTTGCATGTCGCCCCCAAGCATACTGGGCCTTGCCAGCGTCATCGAGCAATCCGACTTTTTGGAAACCCTGACCCTTGATAAGGTCCAAACCAACAACGATGAACCCAATGACGAGTACTTGTATTCATTTATGCGACTACTTGAAGCCATTGCGCAGTGCTGGACTCTGAAACACGTGATGCTCGATTGTTGTGGTATACACGACTCCTGTTGGCAAGTTTTGGGCCCCCTGTTGCAGACTGCGCATGTCCAAGGCCTCTCTTTGGCTGAGAATTGCATCTCTGACGATGGCGTCAAGTGGATTGGCCAAGCTATTCTGGTAAATGCAAGCATGCAAACGTTGAATCTATCAAGGAATCGAATCTCCAAAGATGGCATGCTCACGCTGCTTGAAATTGTTCAAGGATGTCAACTGCAAATCGAAATGGACAGGGAAGACATTGAAGGTTGTTATGAAGACCAAGAAATGCTCACTTTGAAGTCCTGGAAGTATGGGGTCAGATTAGAGTTTCGCGCCAACTTCACATGAATGATTTTACAAATAGCAATGTCTTCTCGGCTAGTAGAATTGTAGAATTGCGAACACAGGTCCCGTTGTGCTATACCAGTTGATGCCAGTGACGCGCAAGACTTCATGTATGTATGTTTTGAGGTGGCTACGCCATAGTGGGCAATGGATAAGGCAGCTGTAAATGCCCCACCTCCACGTTCTAGCTTGGTTGAACCTTGTAATGGACGCCACTTGTACGAACTTTGCAATGGATGAAATGGTCAATTGGGGGCTACACAACCTTCGAGCGGAAGGCGCCACCGACATCATAGTCCCGCAGAGACGAACCACGTTAGTGTCTTGAGATGGCTCAACAACATTTCCCGGAAGACATCGACCTGAGTCATGACTGTGACGGCTGAGCATCGTCAACTTGAAGCGTTCCAAGTGCTGCACGAATTTGCAACCGTTCAGGCAATGAACAATGTTGCAAAACGCGGCTTCTTGAATATTGTGCAGTGGCTACATGTCATCGACAGGCCATCTAAAGGTCGTTCAATGGCAACAAAGACCCTCATGGAGGATGCTGCGTCCCGCGGATGGATCAAAGCCATCGTGGGGTGTCTTTGTCAGTCGAAGGGTTGGCCATAAATCATTCTTGTTGTCATGTATCAATCCAAGTTGCCAAGAGTGGGTCAAGTAGTCCGCGTACATCGCCCAAGGCATCGAGAAAGGAAAATACAGTCAAGGGATACTTGTTGAAGGAGGGTATTTTGAGTAGGACTTCTGGTGGGGAAGAGGGAGCAAGACCGACTCTTTCGGTCGTTTTCTTTCCGACATAGACCACTGGGGAATTGAGAGGGAATTGATGGGGAACAAAACCCCTGTTGCTTCTGGCTTATTTTTTCCGGATACCGTACCTTGTCTCGATTATTCAAGCATCACCCTGGACAACTAACTACACACCCAGTGGAGTGACTTGCCCATTGTCAACGCATACTCGTATGTGTTCGTGATGACTATTTAAACGCATTCAAATAGTCGTCATCGGCTCCATTGTCAACGCGGCGTACAATGTATGGATTCGGGATTGGCCAACTCGAACGGGATCTTGATTCTTCAGTGTGAGATCTCAGACATGACAACCACATCCATGCTGCTCTCATTCGACCTCCTCCGTCGCATCAATCCTTTCCAAAATGGAATCTTCCTCGATGTACAAGCCCTCAAAGCGGCACTTCAACCTTTCGAGCAATCTCCCTTTCGGTATCGACCATCCATTATCGCTGACCACCGAGCTTTCTTGTTACGTGCCGGCACCCTCCTGGCCCCGAGGTATGCTGGCCATAGCACGTCACATCTCCAGTTTCGCGTTGAGCATGCCAGCCATACGCGTACTTTATTGGCGGTCCATGCAGCAAATAGTGGTTACCTCACCGTTCTCGAACAACTGCATGTCCAGTACACAGTTGCGCTGTTCAACGACCTTCCACTGTGGAATCTCGCAGCAGCAAATGGACATGTCCACATTCTCCATTTCCTGCACTCCATTCGGTGCATGCCAACGCACGAAGTCAATGGCGTCATCGCACCGTCTACCCACAATCCCAAGATAGTGGCTTCTGCTAGCGGACACCTTGCTGTCGTCGATTGGCTCCATCGCAACAACCTTAAATTTGATGCCAGTAAAGCTCAAGATGTGGCTGCGGAATTTGGACACGTGCATCTCATGCAGTGGCTTCGACCACACCATTGGCGAAATCATATGCTGGGCAATGGACAAGTTCAGCGGCCAATGGCCATCTGCACGTTCTGACTTGGTTATACGACTATATGATGGAAGCCCCCTGTACGACCTTTGCCATGGACGAAGCTGCGCAAAATGGCCATTTGGACGTTCTTCAATGGCTACGGAATCACCGAACCGAAGGCGCCACCGATGCCAGCGTCCGCTACGCAGCTGAGAAGAACCACCTTGACGTCCTGCGATGGCTTTTGGCCAATGGATTTTCCCCAACGACGTCACCTTGGGCCATTGTTGTAGCAGCTGAGCATGGTCATCTTGAAGCCATCCAAATTCTGCACGAAATTGGGTGGCCTGCAAAGGCAATGGACAAGGCTGCCAAATATGGCTTCCTGGGTATTGTGCAGTGGTTGCACGACCATTGATGTGAAGGTTGTACGACCTCAGCCATGGACGACGCAGCAGGCGAAGCCAGCTAGATCTCGTCAAATGGCTACACGCTCACCGAGATGAAGGCTGTACGACAAAAGCCCTGGATGGCGCCATCCAAAATGGCCATTATCGAGTCGCGTGGTGGCTGATTGACCATCGCACAGAAGGATGCACCAATCGAGGCCTTCAATATGCGACCAAAAGTGGCTATTTGGATGTGGTCCAGTGGTTCTGTCGCGTAATCTGCCCCATTCTTCGCCCAAGGAATCGAGAAAGGAAAACACAGTCGAGGGCTCCTTGATGAAGGAGGCGATTTTGAGAGGATCTCTGGTGGCAGAGAGAGCAAGGTTGATTGTTTTTGTTGCTTTCTTGTCGACATTAGCCACGCGGTCGGGATATGAACTTGACGACTGGAAACAAAAATCCTTGTCGCTTTGAAATGTCCTGGCTTTTTTTATTCATGTATAGCCCCGAATCGTCAATATGAATATCAAGTCAAATTATGTCACTTCAGTGCTTCAACGACGGCTGCGTATCGCTGCCATGCTTCCACTGAATGATGCAATGGAAGCTCTTAAGGTTGTAGTCGGCGTACATCCAAACCGACAGTAGCCATTTGCCTTTTCCAGATGCAAAGCAATAAAGTGAATTGAATCTATTTTTAGTACGTACATAAGCTCGAGTGTTCTTATGTCAAAGCTTGGATTCCCATCTTCTGTGCGAGGACACAAAGGCGGACCCGATTGTCAGTCCATTTTGCATCGTTGCCCAACACGCAAAGTTCTTGGAGGGGCTCAACGCGGTTGTCATTGAAGTGAAACAACGCGATTGCGCCTTTAACCGTAATATAGTTGGACTTGAGATTGAGTGCGCGAATACTCGTATTGGCTTGCATCACTCGAACAAGCCATGACACGTCGGTGTCATTGAGGGCACTCCATGCCAGCGACAGATGCACAACATTGCACTGTTGCAAGAACAAGCCCATGCACTGTTGATCCATTACCACGCCGCAGTCCGTCAACGTCAAAGTTGTCTTGTGAATCCAGCACACAGTCAAGAGTTGACCGACATCTTCGTTGTAGTCATCTTCCTGAGTCGCTGCATCAGGGTACAAGCGACGAAGGAATAACTCATTCAAGCACGACCGTTGGATGGCTTGGCCAAAACGTAGGAGGTTGGCTAGGGAGAGTTCGCAGTCGTGTAGACGCAATATGTGCATGGAGGGTGGCATGGTGACTCGAAAAGCTTCAGCCATTTTGTGAAGGGGAAATCGATGGAGTTCAATCTGGGTCATTGTGTGGCAGTAAAACAACGCCATGTACAAGGCATTTTGAACTGGGCTTTCGACAGTCGCATCAAATGCCCATGTGTGACAACAAAAGATACGAACGGGTGCAGTTTGAAGCCATTGGATGGCGTGGTGCACGCCTGTTGCAGTCACAACGGGTGTCTTGTACGGATGGAGATTTAAATTAACGAGATTGGTCGACATTGCAGCAAAACCAAATATCACGTTTCAAAGTTCAACCGGCACATCAAGTGCGTAGACAGATAAACGAGGCAGAAACCCCTCAAAGATTCGTTCCATCGAACCATCGACGGCGTATTCGTCAAATTGCAAATCGATATTCACGGCTGGTCGCTGGGTCCACCCGTCAAATCAATCATATGCAGATTGACCATGTTGACGTTTACGAACATGGAGGAACCACTCCGTCGCAGTAGATGGGGCAATGTGGGGATGCAGCAAGTCCAGATAACGTAATCCAAACCACTGCACTTGGAACACATCGTAATACTTGGTTACAGCTTCCACCTTGGCCTATGATTTGTTGCACTTAAGTGCAGGCCACAGATGCCCCCGCTTGTGAGTAAGGCCAAGGTGCCACAGTGGCTCCAGCGGCCGGCGAGAATCGGCTGAGCGCAGGGACTCCAAGAAGGCAAAGAAGGTGTTGGTGTCGCCAATCCAAAGGCCAATCTGCCGAAGCAAGTCAAATGGTAGGTGCGACCCAAGTTGCATGTCGGGGTTTCGTCGGCGTGTGCTCCCGTTGTGTGTGCGCCCACTCTGATCACAGAGGCTCCATCGTCTCCTCAGGTGCGGTTGGTGATCAAGTCGACGTGCTGAACCATGGTGAAACGGGAAAATAAGAAAGTTGCATTCTGATTGGTGGAGCGAAGTTGATACAAATTGTGGTGTTGTTGGCTCGTTGCCTTCGACCTCTATGAATCCTAAAGCTTGATATGCTGTATGCGATGCAATAATACGTCTCCAAATGTTGTCCGCTTGTGCCGCAGGACATTTATTGGGGTCTGAATCTTGGGTGCGACCCAAATAGACATTCGAAATAGCTCTTTATATTTCTTCTTGTGTATATTGTTGTCTACTATTCATCGCTCAAGCAAATACTTGTATCAAATAATCCTTAAGTGTATTATAAAAAGACAATTATTGGGCAATGAATTCTCACCCCATTATTGACGAAATCGACACTCCGTGCCAACGGCACCCTCTGGTTCTCAATCCAGGTGCATCACAAACAACATTTCCAATTTGGTGTCGCCATGGCCAAACGAGCCCCCGATGACATAGTGCTCACCACACCAGACCTCGTCCAGTTCATTTGCGCCTTCCAGGATGGCATTCCCACAGACTTTGTTGCGTTTCAACATATTTATGTGGGCCAATACTCAACCAAAAGCGCCAACGAAGTGGACCCCGTCATGGTGTCATGGCTTGAAACCCACGGCCTCGGTCGCATTCCTCTTTTGGTTGATAACGTCCCCATAGCCAAGTACATTGTCATGTACTTTGCAGCTGATCATGGACGGGTAGACATCCTTGAAATCATGCACGATCATTTGGGCTCGACCGAGATGCTCTTTGAGCTGTCAGCCGCGAAAGGTCATTTAGCTGCGTTGGAATACCTCCATCGGATTGGATACAAGCGACGTCTTGAGTTTGCAGCCAGGGTCGCTCTCGAAGGTGGCCACGTCGCCATTTTAAAATTCCTGCTCGAAACGTATGTGGACGTCGATGGCTTTAACGAATGGCTCACCGACGACTACGCCAAGTATGCCATCCTTAACCACCAATCTGAAGCACTGGACTTTCTTCTCAACGTTTGGTTCCCCGTAACGAATCCAAGCATGGCAACGACGGCCCTACCCAAGCTTTTGAGTCGAGCGGCGTGGCTGGGCGAGATTGAACGGGCGCGGTGGTGCGCTGCGCAACTGCAATCCAGCGACCCAAATGCGATCCTCTCGGCCTATGTCACGCGCGACAAGATGGACAGCCTGTGGGAGTTTATCGACATGGACATGGATGTAAATGTCGAGACAACGGACATTGTGTACGCGTCCAGCATCGACAAACTCACGATCGTGTTTAACCAGTTGGCGTGCTTGAAGGAAGGTGCATCGAAGCGGCGTGAAATTGCAACCAAGAGTCTCGTGCAAGCAACTCGGAATTGCAACTGGATGCTCATGCGCTGGCTCGTGGAGGGACTTCCCATGCATCCAACCGATGCCCAACGTGTCTTGACGTCTGGTACATGCGGCGAAGGCAGCGTTGGCTATGATTCGTTGGGCGATTGCGAAGACAGTGGCATGGCGACATTTTTTGAGACCCATCACATCACGTTTCATCGTCCGTTTATGCTCAGTATTTTGGCCATTCAGTTCGAGCGAGCCAAACACATTGATTGGCAGGCAATGAAAAGGACGAATGTCGATTCGTTTGCGACTTACTGCGTCGCCAAATTTATCCAAGTGCTCGCCCAAGACGAAGGCAGCGACGTAACCGTGATGGGGCGTGTGATCCAATACATGCTCACGATCACATTCAAACCACCTGGCGTTGCAGCTCTGCGCAAGATATACAAGGTCTGGGAATCGATAATCCAGGACGACGAAGCTCAGTCGATGAAGCGAAAGATCGAAGGCGAAATGTTGGCCGAAGCGACGGAGCAGAGACAGACCAAGTGGGTCAAGTGGCTGGTCAAGGAAACAACGGCCGGTGACATCCAAAAGGAAAATAACGCTGGGCGCTCGAAGCGAACCCGCCGACGGTAGATTGGACAACTGATTTCAGTGGTCGGGGTGGATTTGTAACTGGCTATTTGATTGCCCCAAGAGAATGAGCCTGGCCAAGCCAGATGGAGCTTGAACCACGCGAAAGTACGAGAAATATTACTTTCAGGTATTTTTCATTGAGTTCAGTATGGGAAGGGGAAGTATGACGTTGCATATTGTGGAAATTAAACAGTCGGCAAACGATACCTGAAACTCGTGCAAAGTGTCGTGAATGAGTTAACTTAATACGACGGCTCGGGGGCGCATGGCTATTTTAATCTGTCATTTGAGGATTTGTTTGTGTTGAAAAAAAAAGCTGGGATAATCACACCAATTGGGACGAATTTTACTACTGTAACGTGTTGAATTTGTGATGAAAATAAATGTTTGCAAGTTCACAATGTTAATCAAAAGTTCATGTTAGCAGTTAGAAAGTCCTAAAGTTAAAATTCAGGCCTGGCAGCGCCAAAAGACCATTTGAACCCTTCAAATGCTACCATTATTGTAATGGATTAACATTCGTGGCGCGATATGCAAATGATTCTGAACACTTACTGTACCTTCTCGCTCCGTTTTCACATTTGAAAACGAGGTCAAACCTCGTTAGATTAACTGCCTGATTTATTAAAATGGAAAACACAAAGCCCAACACTCGGTGCATCGAAAGCAGCATTGTACTCGAGAAAATAATAAATACGTGCGGGATTGACTACCCAAGCGCACCGCCAGGTGGTCGCATTGATTCAGGTAATAATGGTAAACTAGGATCTAAAAGCTGGCAGAAACGGAATAAAAATACCGCCGCCTTGCCATTTCCTCTTCCCATAGTTTTGGAAACCGGGTTTCCTCGAGGTACTCTGGGCACCCATGGAGGCTAAAGCCCCATTCCTTGGCATCTTCTCCCAGCGACACCGCACCATGTTCATGTGAAAACATTTGGGAGATGAGCCATAACCCCCGGGCTTGAAGGCGCTCGCCGGGCTTTTGTTGCACTTCCATTCTATTCGAGAAACATAAAATATTTACAAGTACTTGCATGCGTACAAAAACATGCGATTTCGTTGCCGGCGTTGGTTGTGGGCGGCAATCGCATCGTCACTTTGGATTTGCTGCATGGCAAACACGTATCCAAACGGGATGGCAAATTCGCCCACAAGAACATTCGCATACTCGTCCGTGGATGTGACCATGGCATACTGTCGAATATTGTCTTGGATTTCTTCAACCAACTAAAAATAGACATTCAATTACCCTTCAAACACATGAAAACAATGACGTACCAACGGCGTCTCGTCTGAATAACTCGAGATTTTACACTGCAACGCGAGGAGAGATTTGTACACATAGGCCTTGACTTGCTCGAGGGCCATATCGGTTTGGTATTGTCGCCGGAATACCGCCGTGTAGCTGTCTTGAGTAAAATCAAATTGCACGTCGGCGGGGATTTCGTCCTCCAACGATGGGAAATTGTACTCGTGGAAGAGTCGTTCTCGGTTGCAAAACAATTGTTTCATGATCCATTCCTTCCCCAGTTGTCTCGATTCAGGGGATGCCAAGAGGGAGGTGTTCCGCCATGACGACCGACATGGATTTGGATTGGCGTCGATGGCGGCACGGGCGGCAACCCAGTGGAACATCTCCCGAAGAAGATTCTTTTGTCGCGTGACGTCCTTCTTCAGGATCGAGCGCTGGGTTTCCGAGAGGCGCCGGTGGTCTTGCAGCGCCTTGGCCACATCCGCCCATGAGAGTATCGCGAGTTTCCGCTGCTGCATGATGTCGTCCTTCATCTGTTGAAGCTGGAGGAGGGATTTCAGCAGCATGGCCTTTTCGTCCTTCTTCTTCTTATGATACTCCTTCATGTACTGTGCCTGCGTGATGCCTGCCGCCATTTCGACCTCAACGGCAGCTGAGTCGGCGTCTCCAGCACACGCCATCATCGCCGCCAGGTTCCCTTTCCTGATTGGTGCGTTTGGTGCTTTACAGTTTCGCTCGAAATAGGAAAGACCAGATTTTACGACAAAAAAGTGAGATTTAAATCAACAAAGCCGTACAAATTAGTCGGTCAAATCTTTGAAACGCAACGAATTTCGAAGTTTTCAGAATTCCTCCAAAATATATACACATGCATTACTTCGAAATACGGACGATGGCACTGCTCGCAACATTTCCACATGAATGGGCTACTTCTGTAGCGAATCAGCAATGTTAGACCTCACTGCTGAGCTCGTGGGCTTTCGGCGGGGTGCTCTGCTTGATTTGCGGACCACGAACCAATTAAGAAACTGGTATATCCTGGCGAGTTATCTGTTTTGGTTTCATTGGTTTTAACTCGCCCTTTCCACGGATTCGGCCTACCAATCATGTATTAATAGTTTGCCCATCACCCACAATACCACGGATAGACACATCTTATCGGTCACCACTACCTCTACTTGCATTGAGAAACGTTGAAAACTCATGAATGTTCGCCTGTCATCGCGATTGCGAGATCTTCCGCGGGGAATCCCTGCAACTTTATAAGCTGCGAATGCAGTGCTTGCTTTCGCACCTGTGCAACAGAACGTAATGGGGGGTCTATAGACCGCAGATTCATTCGAAGCCAAACACAACAACGCAATGCAATTTGAGTTCGAAGTTTTGACACGTGGTGATCAAGTGCGCATATGCAAGTGAATGAAATACATATTAAAACTATCCATAAAGGTTTTTTTCCAAGTCGCGTCTCGATGCGAAACGCCTCACTCCCCATTTGTCGAAAATAAGAAATATCAACGGTAACTTATGGACTTAGGTCCGCACTTGCGCAGACGCCACCTCGAGTGTCGGCTAGTATGCATAAATTCCACATTTCTAGTTTTGGTCGAGTTTAAAATCCACGTCCCACAACCCCCCGACGGTGCCAGCTAGCAATTATCGACCGTGCTGTTGGTAAGAGAGAACCTGACGAAAATAGGGAAACGAGGTTGTGCGAAACGCTGTCATTTGAAGATCGATACTCGTCGTCATCAAACCATAGAAAGCAGCCAGCAACAATATTCTATGATTTGAATCAATCATAAATCAACGCACAATCCGCCGTGGTGATTCTTCAATTCAATAACTCGGTCGAACAGAGTCCATGTCGCCGTGCATTCGAAACTGATTTGTTGGGACATGCACATGGGCCAACCGCATTGGACGACCAAAACCGCTCAATATATTCGAACATTTATTATCGATGATAAAACCGCCAATCATGCATTGCCAACCCCTCTCCTTCACACGGCCAATCCTTGTGGTCATTGGTGTCGTTGACGATACAAACTCGCCAGAATCGAGGACAACATAAGTTCAAGTCAATGGTCGACAGCCAATCCATGTTGGCGTGCGAGCCAGCCCCAGCCACCCGCTTGGGTTGATCCGCCAACTCCTGTGTCTGGGTTGGTGCCAATGACAAAGCAAAGAACAGAACCAATCAAAGCTAAGTCCGCCGCGCCAATCTTGGCACCGCCGCCCACGTCAATCCAACGCTCGTCCTTGTTAACCGTCACGGCGTTGAGGTAGGTGAGGTCAATCACGACAGCATTGTCCGGGTAACACACGGACGAATGTTTGCCACCGGCGATGGCGAGATCAAGGTGAAGGGGTGTGACGGCCTTCACAATGGCAGCGACATCTGGGCGTGTTTTGGGAGGAAGTTCGCACTCGGGTAGCCACAGTCGTTGTACGAGAACGGGGACGATCACTGCTTCTGGCACTTCGTCCTTACTGGCCAATACGACGGAGCCATCGATTCGAATGGACGTGAAAACGGTGGCATGCGCCTCGCCTCGGCGATGGTTTGGGTGGCGGCAGCGCGGGCGATGTCGCGGCCGGCGAGCGATGCGAGAGTGGGTTTGGAAGAGGTGGCGCCCATGACGGAGGAAGTTTGAAAATGAAAGCATCGGCAAAAGTACGTGGATTTGACGCGATTCCAAAGGTTGAAGCTCCATGTGTCGGCGCTTAAAAGTGGAAAACGTGCGACCAACGGAGAGGCTGCAGGCAACAACTAATGGAACATAAACGTGTGAATTGGATAGTTTCTAAAAATCATAACGAGAAACAGAGTATATTTCCCTTTGGTCGATGGTTGTATTTCACCTGCGACATCTCGCTGATGGTATTCTTTGTGTGGATGTCATCTTTGGGATTCATACATCACACATACTTGTATGGCGAAGATGTCACGTTTCTACAATGGAAATAGAGAAGCATGTTCTTTTTACATTATTTTATGCTAGTATTATTTGTTGGAGTTTCGAGTATAACGTGCCGCAAGGTGACTTGTTCGTCTTCAAGCATCGGACGGACATTCAGATGAGTTTCTAAAATGTTAGAAACTCACCGCATCCAATATCCGGACGAATCAGGCATAATCGGCTCAGAAAATATGCATTCCTGCGAAGTGTCTAGAGGCAATTTTAGTGAAATTCATTGAAGACCCTATGGACACACCATCTGGATACAAAGTCTCTTCGCGGCGTCCATGTTCCAGTCTCTGCATTTTTGTAACCTCTGCGTCCCCATAATATCGCCGGGTGTGCTGAGCGCGGCCTCTAATATTTACCGTTGCTGCAATATTATTTTTACTTGCTGTTTGACTTCTCCAAGCGATTTGCATTCACTCGTAGCTCATACTGTTGAACCCATCGCTGGAATGTGTGAACCAATGACACATCCAAAGCCAGCGACGCGTCAATCCGTCGGTCCTCGTTTTCGTGCCACCTCAGCGTCTTTGTAAATGTCGAAGAAATGACTTGTTCAAGAGAGCCTTGAGTTTTTCTTCAGTCACTGAACGGCAACAAGGGTAATTCGAATGCTTCTTCAGTGCCGACCCGCACGACGGAGTCGTCATATTCTTGAACGCAGTTTCGCAGTACATTCTCGAATGACAATTGCTACTAGTATTATTTTCAAATGACAGCCAATTTCCGTTTCATTGAAATTGCCACAAGGTCGTGGATATTTGTGCAAAGTTCTCTAATACAGATAGCTTGATAGCGATTTCATTTGCGCTCTGCGACGCCAAAACACCTTTTTGATTTCGACAGTTGCCCGCCAGAGTTTGAAATTACTGGTTTGTTTTTTGGAGTTGTCGAGTCGCTGGATCCATATCGAAACTGTCTGAAAATTTCTGCAACTTGTGTGTTGGACAACGTGAGCGCCTCACACTCGAATATAAAAGAAGACAAAAAACATGTTGATACAATTACAAAAGTTGTGCTGGAATTATCAACAAAACGACAACGGCAGAATGCTCGGTGGGCGGCTCGTTCTACGATTTCATCTGCCGGCAAACAGTTTAGTCAAACTGTCGAACGTGACGCAGTCGTTGTTCTTCGAGTCAAAGAATACACGGTTCGATTGGGTCACGCTCGAGTTAACGGCAAATGATGGCGGCATTAAGGTCCGCGGTCCACTGCGATTATTTAACGATAAATGCTGGGTCCATATCTGGCTTCGATGATGAGCCACCAGCCATTCTCACCTGCTGCTCACGGTTACGGGCCTACGACAGCCAAGCCCTGCTGCCAGCCCCAGCCACCCGCTTGGGTTGATCCGCCAACGACCGTGTCATTGTTGTTGCCAGTACCGACGCTAAGACCATAACCAGCCAAAGCCGCGTCCGTAGCCGCCCACGTCGATCCAACGCTCATCCTTGCTGACCGCCATAGTCCAAAAGTTGATGATCGAGGACGACAGCTTTGTCAGGGAGATACAGCCAAGTCTTGCCGCCAACGATGACAAGGTGGAGTTGAAGGGGCCAATTTTGCAACCCTGATGATGGTAGAGACATCTTAGGCATGAGAACGCACTCACGTAGCCGCTGTCGTTCTATGAAGAGGTCGATGATTGGAGTTCGTGGTACTAGTACGCTTCGTCAGGGCTGGCCAAGACGACGGAGCCGGCAATGTTGATGGAAGGCAAAGCCTCAGAGTGGGAGTTGGCTAGAGCTCGCGCGGCGGCGATGTCGCGACCGGCAAGTGTCAATGCATGGGATTTGATGAGCCCATGGAGAGTCAATTATTTAGACTTAACATAATCATAATCGACTGATGGGCGTGCCCCCTCAATTTCGAAGCACAAATATAAAGTCAGCAAGTCGGGATAATGTTTTCTGACCTTGCTTGACAACATTACTATTGCAGATGTAGTTAGAAACAACTACGCTGCGGCTATTCCAGCGGCAGGATGTTGTGGTTCATATGGAAGACGTTGGCCGGATCGTACTGCGTCTTGATCTGCCTCAAGAATTGCTTCGTCGCACTGTCGTACGCTGTCGTCGTGGAACCTTCCTGGCCTTTGGTGTCGAAAAACACATGACTGGCTTGGGCGACACTCGAGTCGACGGCAATGATGGCGGCTTTGAGATCCGCGACCCATTGCTTGTGTCTTGCAACAGTTTCGGGCTCCATGTCAGGTCCCATGGCTTCGATGACGAGCCACCAGCCATTCTCTCGATGGCTCATCGCATGCGGTCGTTCTGGGATGCCTTTGGCAATAGCTCCGCCAAGGCACGCCGCCATAATCGCAGCTTTTTTGCTCGGGATTTGCACGCGCGTGAAATGGATAAGCACATCCACCATCGCATCGTTCATTTCCTTGACAAAATAACTCGTCGAAAGTGCAAAGCCACGTTGAGTAAAGGCCGCGAGCACCGGCTGAAGCCCCATGTTGTAGTCGCCATCGGTCTTGATTTTGTTCATGGGCGAGAACCACGGGCCTTGGAGTCGCCGCGCTCCCTTGATCCATGTCGAATCTTTGACCACTTCTTTGGACCCGACAGCGGTCACCACGTTGACCACTACCGGCGCGCCACACGGCAGAATGACCATACCACTGGCAAAGGACGGAGCGTCCTTCATGTGCCGCACAAACGCGTGGACAGTGTTCGTGGCGGCTGTTTTCGTCGGACTCATCCGAACCAATATGCCATAATCGCACTTGTCCACAGGGTGCAGCGCAAATCGAAAGCGTGTGACGACACCAAAGTTGCCCGCGCCGCCGCGAAGCGCCCGCATCAAATCCTTGTGGTCGTTGGTGTCGTTAACGGACACAAGCTCGCCAGTAGCGAGGACAACATCGGCTTCAAGCCAATGGTCGACAGCCATACCGTGTTGGCGTGCGAGCCAGCCCCAGCCACCCGCTTGCGTGAGGCCACCAACCCCCGTGTCTGGGTTGGTGCCAGTGACAAAACCAAGCCCTGAACCAGCTAAAGCTTGATCCGCCACGCCAAGTTTGGCGCCGCCGCCAACGTCGATCCAACGCTCGTCCTTGTTGACCGTCACGCCGTTCAAATGTAGGAGGTCAATCACGATGGCGTTGTCAGGAAGACAGATGGCCGAATGTTTGCCACATGCAATCGCGAGGTCAAGTTGGAGGGGTGCGATAGCCTTGATGATGGTAGAGACGTCTTGGGCGTGCTTTGGGAGGAAGATCACACTCGGGTAGCCGCAGTCGTTGTAAGAAAAGGCCGACGACCGCAGTTCTTGGTACGCTTCGTCGTTACTGGCCAAAACGACGGAGCCGTCAATCTTGATGGAAGTCAAAACAGCGGCATGAGTGTTGGCAAGGGCTTGCGCGGCGGCGGTGCGTGCGGGGTCGCGGCCAGCGAGATGCGAGTCGGCTGGTTTGGAGGAGGATGCACCCATGGGTTGGGTATTCGAAAAGTGGTAATTTGATTTTTGTTGTGAGTTTCACTTGGCAGTTTCATCTTGTGGTGGTGAAATTTCGGCGTGAATTTTGTCCAATGAGCTACTACGACCCACCGACTTGGACGTTCATTTGACTGTGAAACAAATGCAAGATTCATTTTTTTCGATGAAACATGCACTGTTTTCACAGACCATATAAATGAAGGGCTCATTTTTTGGTGGGGTGTCATTGAATACGGTCGTCCTCGAATGCCGCCAAGAGCAGAGAGGCAGTCCTGCCACCACTGCCATCGTCGACTCTTTGGCCAAGTATTCACTTTACCAACGGAGTATCCAAGCATTGTTAGCCAATCCCGGACCAACGCACAACTTGCGTTGGTCGTATCATTCGTCAGTACACAGGGAGAGGGCCGAGAAATCGAGCGATTTCCAATCTCAAAATATTTGGAGTTGAACCTTGTTCAAGACCAAACATGGAGTCAAGAAATATTTTTAAGAATTCTGTCAATAGGGCAATTTTGTATGAAATTCAATTACCATGACATAAATATATATCCGGATAAAGATCTTGTGGTTCGTCGTTCAACATAATATTTCAATCGCACTGAAAATACACACTCCGGAGTTGTAAAAATTCGGAATGCAACCTCCATTTATATGTTTTGACGCAGGTCGCTGAACATTTTGTTTTTATTTTTCCCCTTTGACAACTGTGGCTTGAGTGTTGACAAGACCTTGCGCGGCGGCGTCGCGGCCAGAGAGGAACTAGTCGGATGCTTTTGTGGGGTTTGATGCGACCATGGCACCGTAGCCCACAGGTCGTTCTAACGCCACCGCTTGGGGTGTGCATGTAGTCCAACCTTATGTCTATATTCTTGGCGAAAATTGCGCTTATCCACCCAGAGGGAGGTACAATCTATCTCGAAATATTTCGAGAATGTACATTTTTTTTCGATTTTCGATGGCGAATTTCTCGAGCATTAGGATTCAGTTTTCGTTCTACTTATGTGCATTATGTAGTCTGATGTCAGGGATATCGAGATATTGAATTTGGTGTATGCAGCCTTTCTTGGTGACACAGGAAGTCGTTCCAAAGTTTTGAATTCATTAATCTTTTCAAAGTATTCTCAAAATATATCGAAATTTTTCCAAATCTTTCAAAGTATTTTTATTTAATGTTGCAGTTTCAAAAATATTTCGAAGATCAATTTCCGGATAGTGAAGTTTCCAAATGTCCTGTTGGTCGAAGTCACTCAGATCAACTCGACGAGCAAGAGGAGCGTGAGTACTTCCAAGGGCACGAGGGACTTCATGCTACATCTGAGGAGAATGACATTACTGCGCGCACTGCTCGTGTTTAGGAGCACCACTTTGACATGCTTGCAGTAGACTGGAGGTGAACAGCGGTGTTTGCTTCAACGCCAGACTTTCGTGTACGAGGATTCGTGCGTGGTGATTCGTGGAGAAAAGGCAAGACGACTTATCGGAAGTAAGCACAACCGTGCGTTACGTGGGTTGCACAAGCCTCATTGCCCTCGGGACCACGCATGTAGTCCCGAGGCGCAACTTCGTTCAGTTGCTTCGACGGGTGTTAGGCTTAGCGGAGACGATTTCCCGCATCCCCCAGGTTTCAAGACTCGATGCCATCGTTGCCTCAATTGCCGTTTGATGCCCTCAAAATCTACCATTTCTAAGACTCCGACTCGTTCTTCCTCGATGGCCTGGGCACATCTGCAGTATGGGATCATTTGATTTGGCAACTTGTGTTGCTTCATGGCACGCAAACGTCCTCCCTCTGGTCGTCCCTCCATTTGAAGGATACGTACGTTGAGGCTGGCTCTTTTGGTATCTGATCTCTACCCGAATGTCACTGTGCCACTGGACGAATGGTTTACTCTCTGGGCGTCACGTCGCCCCACTTCAGTCATATAAAGGCTCCCACGACATGGTGCTTCATTTTTCAAAATCCCGGATCACAGAGGAGGTCGCGCCGTATTTGTTTGCGAATCTGCCGCGATGCCGCGACTTGACCAGATTGTATTATTTCGGCTGGACCGAAAAATACAATTAAAATTGATCATTTGTCATTCGACCTGACGGCACCCATCGACATCCAAGACGCGTTTCTCAAGGCCATTTACGATGGTGCAATTCAATTTGACTGACTGGGACCTCTCGTAGGTCTCATGGATGATGCCAACCCAGTGGAGTATGCGCATATTGTTCCTTGACGACGCTCACTTAGCATCAAACTCAAGGCCATTTACGATGGTGCAATTCAATTTGACTGACTGGGACCTCTCGTAGGTCTCATGGATGATGCCAACCCAGTGGAGTATGCGCATATTGTTCCTTGACGACGCTCACTTAGCATCAAACTCAAGGCCATTTACGATGGTGCAATTCAATTTGACTGACTGGGACCTCTCGTAGGTCTCATGGATGATGCCAACCCAGTGGAGTATGCGCATATTGTTCCTTGACGACGCTCACTTAGCATCAAACT
>VJMH01005723.1:0-30510 GCA_009835185.1 Aphanomyces stellatus | reverse complement strand
GCGATGCTATCCAAGAGCGTTTGGAACACGGCTTCGTCGCGGCATCGGATATCGTGTAGTGTTGATGCCTTTGCCCATACCCTTGTTGCTCATCTCCAGTTCGCCACGTGCTCTATTCGTCCTATCCTATCAGAACCGTATACCTCAACATCCAGTCAAACTCTTTGATTCCTTGATGTGCGGTTTCAAGAACAAACAATCCCCACACGGAAGAAATACAACCACTACGACTTGATGACCTTATGAGACACAGAAGATGAAGCTGAAGACGACGCGATAGATTCATACGGGAAGGGTGGTGTTGAAAAACACCAGATGCAGAAGGACAGAAGTTCTGTCCCATTGAAAGTTCGCAGAGCAAAACGATTTAACCACCGAAACCGTACAAGGTGCGGCCTTGGCGCTTCAAAGCGTAGACGACATCCATGGCGGTGACGGTCTTGCGGCGAGCGTGTTCAGTGTAGGTCACGGAATCGCGGATGACGTTTTCCAAAAAGACCTTAAGGACGCCACGCGTTTCTTCATAGATCAAACCAGAGATTCGCTTCACACCGCCACGACGAGCCAAACGACGGATAGCGGGCTTGGTGATACCTTGGATGTTATCGCGAAGAACCTTGCGATGGCGCTTAGCACCGCCCTTGCCCAAACCTTTGCCACCTTTACCACGACCAGACATCTTGAGTTGTTGAAAGTCGAATTCAAAATGACGATGATTGTGCACCACGAAGGTTGCCAGTTTTATTGGCTGAAAAAGTGGCTCAAAAGAAGCATTTTCATTGGCTCAGAAATCGATATTGTAATTAGCGAATTTGATTGGTGGGTATTTCAGGTACTCAATTCATATTGGCTATTTCAATAAATAATCACCTTTGATTGGCGGAAACGGCTGCATTCATGCATCGGAATTCCCGCCTCAGCAGAGAATGCGCTCTGATTGGCCAACTTGTGGCGGTGCACTCACCATACTCATTTTCAAAAAGTACTCCAAATCAACATGGCTCGTACCAAGCAAACCGCTCGCAAGTCTACCGGTGGCAAGGCCCCCCGTAAGCAATTGGCCACCAAGGCTGCCCGCAAGTCGGCCCCCGCTACTGGTGGTGTGAAGAAGCCCCATCGTTACCGCCCTGGTACCGTCGCTTTGCGTGAAATCCGTCGTTACCAAAAGTCGACGGAACTCTTGATTCGCAAGCTCCCCTTCCAACGCTTGGTCCGTGAAATCGCCCAAGATTTCAAGACTGATTTGCGCTTCCAAGGTTCGGCCGTCTTGGCCCTCCAGGAAGCCGCCGAAGCCTACCTCGTCGGATTGTTCGAAGACACCAACTTGTGCGCTATTCATGCCAAGCGTGTCACCATCATGCCCAAGGATATCCAATTGGCTCGCCGCATCCGTGGTGAACGCTCTTAAATTGCTTGTCCCACCTGCATATCCACTCTCTGGTGTTTTTTAACACCACCCATCTCCTTGAGAAAGTTTATTATGGCCGTAGTGGCAAGTGTGAAGGCGTCTGCCTTATTTCTTAAGTTGCTCTGTTGGTTGTCGCTTGTATCTTCACTTTTAGTCGGATAGACGAGAGTGGAATGTTTGAACCCCATGAATAATTGCGGGAATGCACCTGACGCTCAAGCCATGATTCGATAGTCGTGGTTGCCCGTGAGCACACCGGAGGAGCTCGAGTGCACATTTCGACGCCAAAATGCAATTGATTTTACTTGGGCTGTGCAACGAAAATGGCGAGTGGCAACGATATTCGTGCCGCCTGGGGCTCGAGGAAGGAGATGACTAACACAGTAATGTTGCTCCACGAGATTCCAAATCAGATACTACGTAGTAGTTCGTGCGGTCGGTAACGAGGCGTCATTGCGTCGTTTCGAGTGGCGTCAAGTGCTCATGCATCGATGTCTTGCGAGACGGCAGCACGACGCAGATCCAAGCCACGCAGTTGTTGCATGTGAGAAAGAGCTTGTTCTACATTTCGAGATATGGCTCGCTCAGCCGAATGCGCAAGCTCCGACGCGGCCCAACGCCAAGAAGACATACTTACCACACGCACGCAACATCAAACGAGAGATCGTCATCTCCAATGAGAATTGTTATCGGTTAAGACCAACAAGGAGACTGGCCACGCTAACGAGTCGCAATCGATCGGATATTTTACACTGGTCCTGCGCATCCCTCTTGTCGTGGCACTTAGTCGTGTTGCGCATGCGCGGCGGGTTGGTTTTGTCGGCTGCCGCCGCGTCCGTTGCCGCCTCCGTCGCGTCTATTCTGTCCTTGTTGGCCGTTGTTGCCCGATCGGCGGTTGTTACCGCGGCGGTTGCCGCTGCTGCCGTTGCCACCGCCGTCGTTGCTGCGTTGTTGTTGCTGGCCACCAGGTTGACCGTTGCCATAGCCATTGCCACCGTTGCCACCATTACCACCGTTGCTGCGACCGTTGTTGCGGTTGCCGCCACGGTAGTTGCGACGGTTGTTCAAGCCAACGGCGCCAAAGGTTTCTGTGTTGAGCTTGCGCTCTTCGTGGGCCTTCATGCGACCGCTGTTGCCTTCCAAGCGATCCAACGCATCACACGAAATCGTGTCGAAAAACGACGACTTTTGGTACGCCGACTTGACGACGGGGCGCGACGACGACTCTTCGACCGTCAACTTGGAGAATTCCTTCTCTTTGTCGAAATCACCCAAACCACCAGCAAAGTCGAATTCACCACCCATAGCGCTGTCGGGGTGTCCATTTTCGTTGTTCACGCGGCGTTCCTTGCGCTTGAGCAAATGGCCGCCCATGCCGGGAATCGTGCGGGCATTCGATTGTTGCAACGGAGGGTTCACGTCGTGGTACATTGGTTCTTGGCGGAGTGGCGCCGAGTGATCATTTTGGCGCGAAGAAAAGTCTCTGTTGTCACGTTGCTGGACGCGAGCGGCGCTGGGGATGGGCGCGTGCGGCACGGAGCCCGAGACAGCACCAGGGGTCAACAGCGTACTCGTGGACGCAGCCGGAGCGGGAGCATACGTATGCTTCGGGGACGCGGGGCGGGGAGCACTCGGCAAAGGAGGGGGAGGCTGGCTATATTGCGGAGGAGCAGGGTAGGAAGTCGGCTGCTTGGGCAACGGAGGAGCGTGATGGGGTTGTGGAAGCGGAGGAGGCGCGACGGCTTGCGTCGGTGGCGGCATGCGAGCATTCGGCGGTGACATCGGCGGAGGAGGCGGTGCCACATGCTTCGACGGAAGCGGAGGAGGGGCTGCTGCTTCACAGACGTGGAGATCTTTGATCTCTGAGGCCTTGAATGTAGCATATTGCAGCACAGTGTCCGACGGGGGAATGTGGTCCGGTCGACGCCCTTCAGTCCCAAAAGAACGCACATTCTGCAGGGCTACCATGCTCTGCCGAGTGTCGATGTTGAACAGCAAGCCTTCATATCGAATATCCGTCTTCGAGATCAAGCTGATGCGGGAGCCGATGTACGGCACGCCGCCAGAGCCTTGATCACCAGACATCTTTTCAATCTCTGTGGCGTGGGAACCTCTCACCGGGAACCCTGCCACAATTTATATTATTGCCCACGTATCCAAACAACGCAACAAGAAGGGAAATTTCCCACCTTGCCTACCTATATATGCTGGGCAGCTGTTCAACAGCAATGACACGCACAGTCATGCTATAGAAAAGCAATATTCTCTCGTTCCAAGTCTCCAATCTAATCTTGGAGGATTGGGCACTAGCTAGCAATGCAATCTTGTGTTCGTTTGGAGAACCACAGCGTGCCATTCAGCGTGCCTCAGCAGTCAGTTCGAATGTCTGAGAATTCCTAGTCCGCCATAATCGGGATATTGCCCTAGTGTTTCAGGACTGCAAAGAAAAAGCAATCTATTATGGCCCATCCGCGCCATCGATATCTGCTCGACCTACGCGTCTTCGGGGGATGCGGCGCAATGTTTTGACGTCTTGGGGCACATTCCTGACTCGGATCGATTTTGGCATGGCACAGCTCCTTCGTTCTTGTGCCGCTGCCCTGTCCCCATGTTCCGGCAAGAAATATCTGGATATGATAGAAGAGCAAAATATATGCTAATTTATTGATTTAAAGAGGTTATTAATATGTGCAAGGAAAATTGGCCGAACTGCATTTCGCTGGAGCGACCGGCAATTGCGGCGAGAGATCCATGAGCAACACCTTCACGAAGAAGGATTTGGGACTCTTCCTCCCCGATACTGAAGCTGGCGATGCGCTTTCCTTACGCCACTCGCGTAGACTTGAAGAGACTGACGATTACGAGGCCCTGCAGCCCAAAATCGACTCCACCAAGAAGGTATTCCGCTACCGCGCGGGCCATGTGCCAGACTTCGCCGTCGGCGAACTTATGCCCGACGAAGGATCTCATTTCCTTGCGGCGTCGAAACAAGACCGATCCAAGTCCAGTAGCGCTCCTCAGCTTCAAATTCCTGGAAGGGAGCGTCAAAAATTTGTTGCGCAAGTCGTGAAGGCTGCAGTACTGCCTCCGCCAGTCCTCGCGGCGCGCTTTGTGGACTCCGAATCCGACGAAGCGAGTGACGAAGAGAATGAACGTCGCGCTCGTCTCCGCAGCAAGCTTCTCGCGCAAAAGAAAGACGAAGCCCCGGTGGACCTCGTGATTGCGTCGTCGACGCAAGCCATGGTGCTCGACGAACCGCGGCAAGTCGCGCAAGTCGCGTCGGAGTCCGAGTCGTCTGAATGGGAGACCGACTCTGACGAGTCGGAGGGCGAGCAGATGCTGAAGCCCATCTTTGTGCCCAAGAAAGCGCGGGACACGATTCGCGAGCAGGAAGAGAAGCTCAAGGCGATGGAGGAGCGCGACCAAGAGGCGGCGAAACGAGTACGGGCATGCTGCGATCATTTTTTGTGAGACTATCTGGATAGGCGGTGGAGAAGAAGGCCGAATCGCGCAAGATGGTGGCGGAGGTGCTCCAGCGGGAAGAGGCCGAGGCGCAGCATTTGATGGAAGTGGCGACGGATTCGGAAATGCCCGACGACTCGGACGGCGTGCACCCCGAGCAAGAGCGACAGGAGTGGGAACTGCGCGAGATGCGGCGTCTGAAGCGGTGCGTTTCTCGTCGTCACCAACAAACACAAAAGGGTGTGCGGCGTAGGGATCGAGACGCGCGGGAAACGCGCGAGCGTGACATCCAAGAGACATTGCGGCGGCGCAACATGACGGACGAAGAGCGTGAGAAGGAAGACTTGGCGTTGGGCAAACTCCAGGAGAAGGAAAAGAAGAAGTGGAAGTTTTTGCAAAAGTACTACCACAAGGGTGCCTTTTACGTTGACGACAAGAGCGTCAAGACCGACACGGACGTCCGGCGCCGCGACGCCGACGAGCCGACCCTCGAAGACAAGCTCAATCGCGAGAATCTCCCGACCGTCATGCAAGTCAAGAACTTTGGCAAATCCGGACGGTAGAGTGGCATGGTGGGGTGGCAATGCTCATGCGTCATTAGGACGAAGTACACGCATTTGACAGACCAAGATACGACCAACTTTATCAACCCACTCCAGGACGACGAGTAGACCTAGTTCATGGGGACGTATGTTCTGACGTCGGATGTAGGCTGCGCGCGCAATACGCGACCAAATTGAGCGGTCTCAAGCCCATCAACCCGAATCCGTACAAGCGGCAGCGACGTTAACATGCCATTTTGTGACTCGTGTGATGCAGAGGACGCGGTTGCTCGTCGGAGGGTTATCTGTAAGACGATGGAGGGCAGTCGTCTGTATGCCGGAGGAACGGGACCTGCTGGCAACCCTATGTGGCAAATCTGTTTTGAAGAAAGCTGGAGGCTTGGGTTTCGACGTGATGGACATTTCTCACAGTGCACTGGTGTGGCGACCATGCTCTTTCTAAATTCAATTGGTCGATGCCTTTCGCCACGCTAGCGTGCCTGTAGTGTGCGCCATAGCACCAGCGGAATTTTCGATATCTGCTCCCCGGGGCGATTGGATCGAGAGATTATTTGTTCTGCCATGCATCGGCTCCATCATCACGGCGGCGCACCGACGCGGACGTTGGGGTATCGTACGTGTAGGCTGTTTTGCCAACGGCTCGGCAGTGTTCCTGCAACATCCCGACGTTCAATTCGCCCGGGCATGTCTTCGAAGAATGTGTCGGTTGGTAGTTGGTGTCGTGTTGGAAAGCGACGGAGTTCATATTACAGGGCCCGCGCCACGCTTGATATTATCATCGTTACAAGGGCCTTGTGCGAGCAAAATTAAGTAGCCATGTAGGTCGAGATGTCGATTTGGTCGGGGAGTTCGGGGATGTTTACTTCGAATCGGGATTGCACCTTGGAGAGCATGTCCGAGTCTTCGTTCGACGAGATGAAACTGATAGACAAACCCTTGGTACCGAAACGACCAGCACGACCGACGCGATGCAGGTATTGATCACTGTCGTTGGGGAAATCGTAGTTGATAACAATGTTGACACGTTCGATATCCATGCCGCGGCCGAACAAGTCCGTCGTGACTAAGATACGCTTTTGGAAGTCCTTGAAGCTCTTGTATCGCTTGATGCGTTCTTCTTGTTGGAGGTCGGCCGTGATGCAAATCGAAGGGAAGTTGCACTCGTTGAGCAAGCGGCTCAATTCACGGGCGCGGTTCTTCTTCGAAACGAAAATCACGACTTGATTGAATTCCAAGGCATCCAACAAATCGTTGAGCTTGCGGTTCTTTTCCGATTCTTGGAGCTTGATGAAGTATTGTTGCAGACCGTGGAGAGTCAACTTGGTTTCATCATCGACGTAGATTTCCATGGGCTAGACGCAGCGAAGTGAGCACCGTGGGGGCCGGATCGACAAACTTACGTCTTGGCAGAACTTGCGGCAGACAGGGCGGATTTCCTTGCTCAAGGTAGCCGAAAACAACATGACTTGCTTGTCGTGGGGGGTGGTCTTGAAAATTTCTTGGACATCACGGCGCATATCCACAGCGTCGAGGAGCTTGTCGCATTCATCCATGACGAAATGCTTAACCTTGTCCAACTTCAAGGTCTTTTCCTTGAGCAAGCCGAGGACACGACCAGGGGTGCCGACCAAGATGTGAGGAGTGTTGTTCTTCAACGTTTCGCGGTTCTGGACGATCGGGACACCACCATAGAACACAGCGGTCTTCACGTCGGGCAAATACTTGCTGAAACGCTCATATTCATGGGCGATTTGGAACGCAAGTTCACGGGTGTGGCACAACACAATCACACTGATTTGGTTGGCGACGGGCTCGAGCTAATTGCCACATGAGAAATGGGATCGACGTTGCGATGAAAGGTACCTGGTGCAACGTGGCCAACACGAAGACGGCGGTCTTGCCCATGCCAGACTTGGCCTGGCAAATGATGTCCATGCCGAGGACGGCTTGGGGAATGCATTCGTGTTGCACTTCGGAAGGGTGTTCGAAACCGCAATCCACGACGGCGCGCAAGCATTCGGGCTTGAGCAAGAAATCCTTGAAACCGGCCGAGTGGATACCGACGTAGTGACCCCTTCGCGATAACGTTAAGTGGTGTGGCGGACGAGCAAGGATCTTACTTCTTGGTTTCCTTGGCGGTCTTGTTTTCGACAGCGACTTCTTCGTCACTTCCGTAGTCCAACAATTCTTGTTCTTCAGCCATGGCGATCGGTCCTTGCGTGCGGCTTGGTGCTAAATCACAAATGATTTGAGGGGGAAGAGGGAGCCACACAAAGTTCCAAATTCGAATTTGACTTGATCTACGTATGGTGAATCTGGGCCAGGGCTAGGGGTCGGGGAAGAATTATCCGAACAAAAACGCCCACCGTATCCGGTGAAAACCCAACGTTGAAAAACGACTGTCTGCCGCGTTCGGAAGGATAGAAACTTGGCCCCAACAATTTGGCCCCAACGGCTTCGATGAAACCAACGAGTCTCCGTCCACACGTTTCCTTCCACGAATCCCCCCACGGAAGCGTGTCATGTGGACCCACGTTTCTGTCCAACTAACCTGTGCTTGATAAGATGTTGGCTTCGGATTTCAAGGTCATCGCCTAAACCCACTGATGGGCTTTTTTAATGGCAGCAGCAACCAATTACCATCCATGGAGCTCACAAACGCAGCACGGCCCAAAGATGTCGCGGCTTCGAGATTCGACGTCCAAAAACACGTGGTTCTCATGGCAGCAAACGTCGAGTTGGCATCATGGCAGCTTTAAATTCGAGGATGTACCAAGTCAGGGCAAGAAGTCCTCGGAAATGCGTGGAAGTGATGGCGCCACGACGTGCCTGAGAAGGGTGACATGCAATTCTTGTTGCACAAGATCACACATCGTGAGTGGACGAAATCTTGAAAATATATTTCCCCCATTTATAGAAATAACATAAATACTGACAGTTTAATACATATTCCAACATATATGGAAAATACTCAAGAAATATGCATTACTATTTAAAAAAAATAGTTATGCATATTTCAAATCAAAATATTCTTGAGGGAACTTGCTGACGTGGCGGCAATCCATATGTGCTAGCGCAAACGACATAAGAGAAGAATCTGATCCGACACATTGGCGCCATCGAACGAGTGCCATAGAGTGTTTGATTCACGCCCATTCATGTGTTGCCAAATACATCTCAATTCCTTGCGCAGAGCCGTTTTCCTCCCACTCCAGATGACCAAGATCTTGACATCGTGAAATTTTCAAAATGGTCCAATCCTATCAACGCGTTCTTAGAAATTTCAACCAATCGAATACCCTTAAAATTCAAATGCAAAATCCCCGGGAAATATTTTTTGACCAATCAAAAACAAGGTCGCAGCCAGGTAGAATCCAATCGAACTTCTCCATCGGCCGCGAGATCTCAATGCAGAGCACGGCGAGTCTGCAGCACTCGGGCGAGAACCATGCCGCGCTCGAACAGATCCACTACTACTTGGATGGCATCGAAGACGGCAAAGGTTCATCACGGTCCATCAGCGCACTCAAGTTGGCCGAAGTGTGTGCCTGCAAGACGGACGCCGCCACGCTGTCGTCGGGGCCAGCCCCCACAAACGGGCGCTTGCTCCTCCGTGCCAAAGGAGGGCTCACCCATTGCATTGAGTTGGTCGAGCATTTGAAAATCGAAAAGACTGCCGACGCTTACGAGCACATCTATTGCATGATGACGCTCCTGTATTTTGTCACACTGGACACGGAGAACTGCGAATCGCTCACGGCCACGGCCTTTTCCAAGATCGTCCAAGTGCTACGATTTGCAGAGCATGGGGCATGGCGCTACCACCATGCGAGCTCGACTGCGTCGACCCCAGACGGCGACGCCCCCAAGAAACGTGCCCTGCTCAAGAAAAAATCGTCGTTGGTGCGGCGGCCTTCAAACACACGCGTGGCGCTGGTCCACCAAGCAGAAACGCTCCTCCGCGGCGACATGATCTTCCAGTCGACCGAGTTGATGCCCCTTGTCACGCTGTGCGACCTCGTCCTCGCGGTGCTCAACAACTCGTTCCACACAGACCATACGACGCAATACGGCATTTCACAAAATGGCGGCCCCGCGTCCAAGCCACTGACCCACAAATCTAACGCGATCTTCCACGAACGCAAAATTCTCTTGCGGGATGGCGGCGGCCTCGACTCCGTTGCCCACATCGTCGAGTCGGCCTCGCGCGCGCTCGAGACGCATCCCGGCGCGACGGCGCAGCTGCTGCACGGCCTCCGACTCTTGGACCAAGTGTCGTTCATGGAGCGCGGCAACCAAGACCACTTGGTGCTTCACACGTCCATCCTCTCGGTCATTGTCGACGTCATCCAGCACCACGCCGCACCGCATGCGTCGAGGCGAAGCACCGACATGTACTTGATGGCGCTGCGCGTCTTTATCAACCTGACCCACAAGAACGACATTGCGTGCGTGAACGTGGCCGCGATCCACGGCGCCCGCGCGGTCCTGGACGTCTTTTTGCAGTTCCACGCGGCGGATGCCGACGAGAAGATTACGTTTGACACGTGTCTCCTCACGCTCAGCGCGCTCGTCAACTGCGTCGAACACAACGACACGAACCGCGACGACGTGGCGTCGCCGCCCACGCATTTGGACACGCTGGCCGCGTACTTTTGCGCGCGCGTTGCCTCGTTCCAGCACGTTTTGCTCCAGCCGGACGAGACGGCGACGTGGAAGCCGGAAGACGTGATCCTGAGCGGCTCGGTGGCCATGTTGCTGGGCTGCCTCATGCGCGCGCGCCCCACGAACGCGGCGCGCATCTTGGCGGCGCTGCCGGACCAATCGCCCCACTTGATGCTGCGTGTGCTGGTCGCGTTTGTCGGGCTCCACGCGCAGATCGGCGCGCTCTCGGAAGAAATTTTGGAGTCATGCATCCACGTCGAGACCGAGTTGAAGCGTCTCATGGACAGCGATGACCGCCACGCGACGACGGACATCCGCACGTCCATCTCGCACTTGGACTTGGCCTCGACGAAGCCACCGACCAGCGCCTCCAAGTCGCAAGACGCGCTGCTCTTGAGCATCGACGCGACCGAGGCATCGTTCACGACACCGTTGGCCGCGTCGCAATGCGTCGATGGCGGCACGCCCCCCGCGTCGGCGTTCAAGATCACGAGCTTTACGTCGTCGTCGGCAGAAGGGTCGACGAAATCGCAATTGCGGAAACGCACGAGTCGTGTGCTCGGGGTCGATGACTCACCAAGCATCCCAAAGAAGACCAAAAAGACAACGGCGTGGGCCGACGAAGACGCAAAAAGCAGCCCCGACGCCACGGGCCGACTTGTCACCCAAAAGCGGCGCAAACGACCGGAGAAACTGTCGACCAAGTCAACCGAGCCAAAGACGTCTGCGGCGACCGAGACGATGAACCAACCGACATTTTCACACAAGCGGCTCGCCCCCAGGACGCTCGAGAGTGGCGACGACTTGGCGACAGACACGCCACCAGCGTCTGCTGCAACCAAGGCTGCTAACATTGGGAATGACAAAAACGAAGGACACCAACCCACGTTTTCCAAGAGGAAGGCCACTCGGACTCCAAGTGGCGACATGGGGAATGCAACGAAGACCCCGCCAGCATCGAGTCCTGCTTCAAGTCCTCCGGCATCTGCCACACCAGCCTCAAGCCCTCGTCTTTCTTCCCCACCAGCGTCAAACTCAAGCCCACACAGTGAATTGAAACCACATTCCAGCGAGGCGAATGAGGCTCGAGTCAAGTTGGACGACTTCGTGCGGCCTCCGCCCCTCCGCACACAACCCACGTTTTCAAAGCGATCGCTACGCGTGCGCACGAGCTCTCCAGTCGAATCGTCCACGCTTCCGTCCGCGTCACCGACGCCGACAAAGTCCGAGCCAGACGACCTGTCGACGGCAGCCACAGAGGCCTCGTCAGTGGTGTCGAGGCGACCGGCCATGCGGAAGCGACCCAGCGCATCACCCGAGTCGGAGCAAAAGCCACCGACGCACCCCAAAACGAGTCTCCGTCGCCCGACAACCCCGTCCCCCTTGGCCAGCCACAAATCCGCGCTCGTCAAGAAACAAACGCCGCCATCGTCGTCGAGTAACAAGTCGCGTCGACTCACACCCAAGTCATCGCCGAAAACGCCGTCGCCCAAGGTCACGTCTAAGCCCAAGAAACAGCTGTTGGATGTCTTTAGCTTCGATGAATAACATATCTCCCCATTGTCATTCAAAGTCTTCGTCGTACGTGGCGCCTTGAAACGACAACTCGTCGGTGACCGCCGCCAACTCGTCGCTGTCGTACGCGCCCGCGTCGTTGTCGTCCCCATCCCCGTCGTGTTGGACCATTGCCCCAACCTCGACAGCATCCAAGACGCCGTCGCCGTTGATGTCGAATTCCTTGAGTAGCGTCGCCGCTTCGTCGCGGTTGACGTGGATGTGGTAGCGCTGGAGCCCCGCGTGGAACTCTTCAACGCCGATCGTGCCATTCCCATCCAAATCAAACGTCGCAAAGAGACGCGTGTCGTCGACCTCGGCCTGCAGTTTGTCGTTTGTCTCGACGAGCTCGAGGAGCACTTCGATGTCGCGGATGGGCGAGACCCAGAGGCGGAATTCTTGGCTCGTGATCCACCCGCTTGCATCTTGGTCCAACCGGCGCACGACTGCGTCCAGCGCATGGTCCGACAAGTGGGGCGTCCCGGCAGCTTTGAGCGCGCGCTTGAGTTCGCCCGTCCGAACTTTGTCTTGCTTGCCCAGCGCTGCGAACCACGCTTGGACTTGGGCGACGTCGTGTCCGTGGCGTGTCAGAAGCGCGGCGCGGCACTGTTCGACGAGAACGCCGACCTCTTCGTCGCCGTCGCGTGCCGTCGCGTCCAAGCAAAACGCCACAAACGATTGCTTGGACACGATGCTCTTCCGGCGAGGGTCCATGCACGCTACGGCCTTCTCGACCGCGGCCAGCGGCAGCTCGGGCGCCCGCGTCGCGAGAAACCCATGCAGCTCCGCGGCGCTCAACTTGGCGCTGCCGTTCGCATCGATCTCCTCAAAGAGAGCTTTGACCGCCTCGGGCTTGCCATCACCGGCTAACGCGACCAAGTGGCGGCGGAGTTGCTTCACGGCCGCGCTGTCGGCACTGAGAGACGATGCGGTCTCACCCGGTTTCGCTCGACCGGGCCTCAGCTTGAGCCACTGCAGCAATTCGTCGAGCGAAATCAGGTGGTTTTGATCCTACGTCCACCGTGGTCGACAAATATGGCGCCGTGGATATCGATACCCGATCTAGTCGCAGCACGAGGCGCGAGAGCTGCGTGGGCGTAAAGCCAAGGTGCAGTTGCGCCAGCCCATGGCAAAACTCAGCCACAGGCGCCTCGTCTCGGTGGCGGTACACAGAGTGGAACACCAACCGGACGGCGTCTTCGATCGTGGCCGTTTCTTTCCGTGCCGTCTTGACGCGATTCAAGATGGCATCTCGGAGCTGGTAGCCCAACACGCCGAGTTCATCCATGGACGCGTCCGCGAACGCAAACGCGACAAACTCGACGATGCTGAGGCTGCCGTTGCCGTCCATGTCAAAGCACTCGCGAATCCAGTCCCAGTGCGGAATGGAAATGTGCAGCTGGTCTTGGACACACGACTTGAAATCCGCAAGGGAGACGTCACCCGTGCGTTCGGGGTCGAACGTGGCAAAGAGTTGTTGAAGGGCTGAGCGAAGGGACGCAAACGTCTGCCCTCCGCCAAAGCGCGCTTTCGCCGCCACAACAATGCGCTCCCGGAGCAATTGAAACGATTGACTGATGGCATGGATGTCACTGGGTGGCGCGGCCTCGGGCGTCTACAAGAACACACGTGAAAAGGATCTCCAACGATGGCCAACCGGCAGAGACGGTGGTTTGTCAGGTGGTGTCGACAAGGAATTGGTCTGAGCTGCCAAGACTGGGGGGTCAGATGGTGGTGGCGGCGGTGGGACGTCGACGCAAGTCAAATCAAAAGCGTTTCGAAATTGCTCGGCCGTCACAACGAGGCGGTCCGAGGCGACACCGTTGCGCGAGTGAATGAGTTGAATCAGCCTACGAATGTGAGAGAGCATGACGCGCCTCCGTCAACATGACCAAACACACCTTCGCACTACAGGACGTGGGACGTTGAATCCCAACTGCTTCAATTGTGTGCGAAAGGCCGCGCGGTCCACTTGGCCGCGGTGATGCACGTCAAAGAAGACAAAGACGTCGGTCCCGGACCGTGCCGCGCGTTCGAATGCCGCTTGGATGTCCGACCAGAGCCGCAAAATCGGTTCCAGTTCTTTGGCCTCTTGCAGCTTGACTTGCTCGTCGCGGAGCGCTTCTTGGACACGCTGCTCCTCCACTTGGACGGCACGCGTCTGCATCTCCTGCCGATGCTCATCTCGACGAGCGACGACGCGGCGCTTAGCGAGCACTCGCCGCACGAGGCACTGCAGGACGACGGCTGCGTCGTGCTGCGCCACGGCGTGGCGATACCGCCGTCGGAACGTCACGTGGCGGAGCCACACTTGCAGTCGCCACGCACGGTGATGCAACATCGCTTGGTCTTGCACGGCCAACGTCTCCTTCCACTCGCGCTGCTTAGCCTGCTCGGCCATGATCTGAATCAACCGGCTCTTCTCGGCGGCGATACGTTCCGCGCGCGTCGCTTCTTTGGCCAACCGATTCTTTTCCATCCGTTCTTCGTAGGTCATGAGCATGGGTGTCTTGGACGGCGAGGTGTCAGGGACGTCGTCGGCTGGGTGCGAGAGTGGCGGCTTTGGCGGAGAGAGTTCATTTTGGATGACCAGCGGAGGCAACGGCGTTGACGCTTTGGCTATTTCGAAGCCATCAGCGATTGTCGACTCGGGCGGCGGTAACGTCTTGGACACGGCCTCGTACGCAAAAATCAAGGCGTCGCATTCCTTGGCTTGTTTCTGCAATTGCCGCAACACGCGCTTCTACTGCACGATGACGACAAGGGCGACATGCAATGCGTACTTGGGAGTCGCGGCGGTGTTGAAGGGCCCGCTGCTGCTCCAGCAATGCATCCTGTGTCGCGACGTAGGTAGCGCAGCGCCGCTGAAGGAGATCGACGCAGCTGTGGAGATACTGCGCCGAATATTGGCACATTTGAAAAGCCTTTTCAATGTCTTTGTCCACGACCATGTCTACAAAAAGTGAAGAGACTTGATGGGAAGGAGAGACAAACCAAGCGACGCCAACGTGTCGCCAAAGAGGACGTCGTCCTGCAGCTCGAGAAGTGCATCGGCGTTGCCCTGGGAAACGCATGAGAAGCACGTGATGGAGGAGCGTGGTACGAGCAAGAAGATTTCCGCGACGTTGGTGGCGGCGACGCGGGACCAGTCGATGGTCTTGGCGGGGATTTTGAATTGGAATGTCGGATCGGCGACACTTGTCTTGAAGGTTGTGTCGGTGTCGGGGGGGACGAACAATGGGTTCGTTTGGATGTACGAAATGACGATCTCAAGGTTCACGGGGCGGTTGCGCACGCCATCATACGGTGCCGTCGCCACGACGACCCACGATGGACCGATCTCTATGACGATGCTTGATGGACATTGCAGAGAGACGAGAGACAGACATGGAACTGACGCACCCACAGACGATGGCGAGGTCTCCAAGTTGACGTCCGCATTTCCAAGGAAGAGATCGTGCTGCGCAAATGCATTCCAAAGCTCGACGGTCAAGGGCGATGCTTTTGTTGGAACGCAGACGACGGCGTCGTGCCATGATGCAACGAGGGTGTCGGCGCCATCCAAGCCCAAGACATCGGCTTCTTGGCTCTTCGCGGATACCCTCTTCTCGGTCGAAGGTTTCTCGTAGATGAACTTGAGGAAAGGACGTCGGTATTGCGGCGCCAGCCCCGCCGCGGCGCGCACCGCGACACATGCGGTCGAATACATCGCCAAGATCGCGCACTTTTGGTCGCACTTTGGCGGGCGCCACTCGAGGCAGATCTTTGACGAGCTGACATCACGGATTATTATTTTTCGAGGGGTTTTATGAATTACAAGTTCTGTAAATTATGACTGGATCAATGTAGGAACTTCAACATGCTTTTATGTTGACGCTCTATTTCAAAAGAGTATCCACGTCTGTTTCGTCAACCCACGGGCTTCACGGGAGAAGTCTGGGAATTCAATCACGAATTTCCTCCGTGGCCCACAATCGTCCCCGTCACCATGCAGCCCCGTCAAGCCCTTCTCCGTGCCGTCCAGCGCTCGACCAAGACCGCCCCGCTCAGCCGAACCTTTGCGGCCCATGCCACCATCGACGAGAGCAAGTTGAACGGCATTAGCTTCAAGTTGACCGACACGCAACGCGAATTCCAGCACCTTGCGCGCAAGTTTGCCCGCGAAGAAATGATCCCCAAGGAGAAGCACTACGACACGACGATGGAGTACCCCAAGGAAGTGTTTGACAAGGCGTGGGAATTGGGTCTCGTCAACGGCCACATCCCCGAGGTAAGCCTTTGCACTTCGTCGTGATATCATCTCACCAAATTCATCGTAGAAATACGGCGGCATGGGTTTGGGTTCGCTCGACGGCTGTATCATCGGCGAAGAACTTGCCTACGGTTGCACTGGCATGATGACGGCCATTGAAGCCAACCATTTGGCCCTCGCACCCGTCCTCGTTGCTGGCAACGACGCCCAATGCGAAAAGTACTTTGGTCGCCTCTTGGAAGCTCCCCGCCAAGCTGCTTACTGCGTGACGGAACCGGGTGCTGGTTCCGATGTCGCCGGTGCCAAGACCACCGCCGTGAAGAAGGGCAACTCGTGGGTCATCAACGGCTCCAAGATGTGGATCACCAACGGCGGCGTTGCCGACTGGTACTTCGTCTTGGCCAAGACGGACGCTGGTGCTTCGGCTGGCTCGGCCTTCACGGGCTTTATCGTGGATGCCAACACGCCCGGCATCACCAAGGGCCGCAAGGAAATCAACATGGGCCAGCGTTGCTCGGACACGCGCGGCATCACGTTCGAAGACGTCGTCGTGCCCGAAGAAAACGTCTTGGGTGAGTGCCTCGTCCAGCCCGGTTTTGTCGACAAGATATTCATGATGGCTTGTAGGTACGCCTGGCTATGGCTTCAAGATCGCCATGCAAGCGTTCGACCACACCCGCCCCCCTGTAGCCATCGGCGCCGTCGGCTTGGCCCGCCGCGCCATGGACGAAGCCAAGAAGTATGCGCTTGAACGCAAGACGATGGGAGCCCCCATTGCCACGCACCAAGCCATCATGTTCATGTTGGCCGACATGGCCACGGGCATCGAAGCGGCGCGCCTCTTGACGTACAAGGCCGCGTACGAAATTGACTGTGGCCGCAAGAACACGATGTTTGCGTCCATGGCCAAACGCTTCGCCGGCGATTTGGCCAACGAAGCCGCCGCCAACGCCGTCCAAATCTTTGGTGGCGCCGGGTTCAACACTGAATACCCCGTCGAAAAGCTCATGCGCGATGCCAAGATCTACCAAATCTACGAAGGCACGTCTCAAATCCAGCGCTTGATCATCGGCAAGGAAATGCTCAGCCGCGCGAACCTCGACCCTTAAAAATTTAATCCTAGATCTAGCTGCACAAATGTATATATGTTGTTCTTTTCGACAAGGAATAAGTGACTGAAATGATGGCAGAGATGTGGTGGCATGTAAGGTGGCTTTGACGACATGCTCTAGTGATTGAGCTGTAGTCATTCATGTTGATCTCAACGACGGCGAATATGTGGGGCAAGGAAGCGGATGCTGCCATTGACCATGTATGCATGTGTCCGTCTGGTTTACTTCCCCCGATGGATGCCGACGCCTTCGTGACGTTGACGAAGCACAAGTGTGGTTCAACTTCAAGTTGAAGTTGGACAACCGGGAAACCGGATGACATGCAATTGTAGAGGATTTTGACATATTTCTAATTATAACAGGTTATTAAATAACAAGGGTTTATGTGATGGAGATCCCAGTGTGTCATGAGGGACTTGTATTCAAGATGACAGTACATGTATTTCCACCACCTTCATCAGATCGACCCAAGTCAGTTGCCACGCTACGCACGATCTTCCTGAAATTTGCTTCGTGGCACCAATGCTGGGTCGTTCCCGGTGGTTTGTGGCTCGATGGGCGCAGGGAGTTTCTTCTCGACAGTTTTCATATGCGGCATCGACCAAGGAAACGAGCGGTGTGAGCTTCAAGTTGACAGACACCCAGCGCGAATTCCAACAGGTGGCGCGCGCATTTGCACGGGCCGAGATGATCCCCAATGCAAAACACCATGACACGACGATGGAGTACCCCAAGGCTATCTTTGACAAGGCGTGGGAATTGGGTCTCGTCAACGTGCATATCCCCGAGGTGTGTCGTTCTCCCATTTGTCTCGGCATCACATCGTTAGAAATTTGGCGGCTTGGGCCTCAACACGTTGGACGGTTGTATCATCACGGAAGAACTCGCGTATGGTTGTTGTGGCATGATGCTTCCCTTTGTGATCAACCATGCAGTCATCGCACCACTTCTCGTCGCGGGCACGGAAGCGCAATGCTCCAAGTACCTCGGGCGGCTCGTCGAAGCGCCGACCCACGCGGCATTCTGCGCAACCGAACCCGGCGCGGGCTCGGACGTGGCGGCCACAACCACCTTTGCCGAGAAGAAGGGCAACTCGTGGGTGCTCAATGGGACGAAGATGTGGATCACGAACGGCGGCGTCGCCGACTTTTACTTTGTATTGGCCAAGACCGACCGCACGGCCGCCGCCGGGTCCGCGTTCACGTGTTTTATTGTCGACGCCGATTCGCCCGGCATTACCAAGGGTCGGAAGGAGATCAACATGGGTCAGCGTTGCTCGGACACGCGCGGCATCACGTTTGACAACGTCGTCGTGCCGGCTGAGAATGTAGTCGGTTTGTACACTCGTGTGTTGCGTTGACTGACTCAAGCCTTGCCAGGGTCCCCGGGCCAAGGGTTCAAGATCGTCATGCAGACATTCGACTACACGCGGCCGGATGTGGCGATTGGCGCCGTTGGCTTGGCCCGCCGCGCCATGGACGAAGCCAAGAAGTATGCGCTCGAACGCAAGACGATGGGTGTCCCCATTGCCTCCCACCAAGCGATCCTGTTCATGCTGGCTGATATGGCAACCAACATCGAAGCAGCGCGTCTCCTCGCGTACAAGTCGGCACACGAGATCGACTGCGGGCGACGGAACTCGATGATCGCAGCGATGGCCAAACGATTCGCTGGCGACATGGCGAATGAAGTGGCGACGAACGCAGTGCAGATCTTTGGAGGTGCTGGGTTCAATACCGAGTACCCCGTCGAGAAGCTCATGCGTGACGCCAAGATTTTTCAGATTTACGAAGGCACGTCCCAGATCCAGCGCTTGATTATTGGGAAGGAAATGCTTTTTGGCGGGGCCAATTTGGATCCTTGAGGTATAACCTCCCATAATGGATAAATGGGTTGATGGAGGTGAAATGAAGTCGCGTATGTATTTAGATGGGGTATGCGCTGTCGAAGTAGATATTTGAAGCAACATAATTTATTCATCAAAGCCATCAATCAACATAAGCCCATGAGCGGGATGATGAAGATGGCGGCTCGGTCGTTCTCGACTTCAACAACCAAGGTGGATCCGCGCTTCTTCTTCGATGCGGCGCCTGGTACTTTACTCTCGGCTCAGAAATCCCGCGTCATCTTCGGTCGGAAGCAGTCGGAGATGCTGACCAAGCTCGCACCTCAGACGATGAACAAGGTGCTCTTGGTACGGGACCGCGACACCGGCGCCGAGAAGCGCTCCCAATACGCGCAATTCTTGCTCCAGAAAGCCAATATCCCTTGCTTCATGTTCACGTTGCAGCGGGACTGCGCCACGATCGACTCGATCAACCAAGGCCGCGACTACGCCCGCCGCGTCGGCGCGAACGGCGTGCTCGCGTTTGGCGGCGGCAACGTCATGGACACGTCCCGCGCCATCGCCGCGCTCATGTTCAACGACGGCAACGCCGAGGACTTGGCTGCGGGACCGCTTTCGATCGAACACAAGATCGCGCCGCTCTTGGTCATGCCGACCGTCGCGGGCTGCGGCAGTGAAGTCTCGAACGAAGCGCTTGTCTTGGACGAAGGTGCCGAAGCGAAACTATCCTTCACCAAGACTCCAATCGTTGCCGACGCTGTCATCATTGACCCGCTCCTGACGGTGTCCGTGCCGATGGCCGTGACGGCGCAAGGCGCGCTCACGGCAATGGGGCAGTGCATCGAGTCGTTCTTGACCAACCCAGCCGACCCCAAGGTAGACGAATTGTGCTTGAACGGAATTCGCGCCGCGGCCGAAGCACTCAAGACGCCGTTGCAAGGTTGATGTTTGTGTTTTCTCATGTGGTGGCTGACTCTGTGTCTTCAGATGGAAAAATTCACTTGAACGACGTGGGGTTTCGCGAACGCTTGAGCTACGCGAGCTTGTGCAGCAGCGTTGTGTCTCTGTCGACGGGCTTTGGTGCCGCGCATTCGCTTGGCATTGGCGTCGGCGGGCTCAGCGACACGCCGCACATGCAAGTCTGCGCGGCGTTCTTGCCACTCGTCATGACACGTTATCAAACCGTCATTGACGACAACCGCGGCGACGAACACTTTGACAAATTGGTATGTCATGTTTCGTGCTTGAAACTCATTGTGTGGCCATAGAAAATGCGCCTCGACGCCGTGCAAAACATCTTGCACTTGGTCACAGGCTACAAGACCAACACGTTGGCCGAATGGTTTTCCCATGTTGGCGCGTACGTCCCCGCATGTTTGTTGTGGTGATTTTGACACGTGAACAGACGCTTCAATTTGCCCGACGCGCACCAGCTTGGGTTCGACGACAGTTTGGTGCAAAACATTGTCGACCGTGCGACGGATCGCTTGGAAGACTGCGGCGATGGACGCGATGTGCCGACAGTGCTGGAGAAGACGGACATTGACACGATCATGCAAGGCGCCGTCGCGGTCCCGCCATCCACGGGTACTCCACCGTCGACGCCATAGACTCACTCAAACCACCGACACGGGACTCTACTGTCGGAGAAAGATGTGTACCCAAGACAAACGAAACAACCGTCTATTACGTTGTTGTTATATGAACTAGGTAAAACATCAACATTTTGTTAAATACTTGGAAGAGACGACAGCACGGGTCGCCGGACGTCGCGTGATGTGTGTGGCTCCAAGCTGCTGTTTATTGAGGTCTGTTGTACACCTGGTCCTTGTTGTAGTACGCGCACAAGGCCACGGACGCGCCGGTAAACTGGAACGGAGGGTAGTCGGTCGAAGGCGGGTTGAGCGCCACGACGGTCTGTTCGAGCGAGTTGAGTGACGCGCCCAACGGGTAGTAGTGCAAGCTCGACTTGTAGCAGTCGTTGACTTGGTTGACAAATTCCGAGTACTTGCAGAACCACTTGCCCGGGCCGTCCTTGCCGTACTTGGTAATAAACTCGTTGCGCAAGTGCGCTTCGATGAAGCACGACGTGACGACGCGGAAGACACTTCGTTGCGACCAGTATGTGCAAAGATGCGCTTGGTACAACGCCTTGTCGTCGTAGTCGGCCGTCACTTCGTAGTACGCCTTGCAGTTGTTGGTCGCCCACGTCGTGGCCGACGCGTACAAATTGGAGCACACGTACGCGAGGTACTTGGCCGAGTTGGGCTGGTACGTCGACGTACATTTGGGTTCGGGCGCGGGACCGTACGACGTCTCGGACGGCGGGACAAACGGAGGCGGGGGGGTGGCCACGGGCACATAGTACGTCGGTTCGGGGGTCGCGTACGACGTCGGTTCCGGGGTCGCGTACGCCGTGGGTTCAGGAGTCGGGTACGTGTACGGCGCAGGCGTGGGTTGGTATGGTTCACTTTCAGCGAGGCCAAGAACAGACGAGGCAAAGGCGACGAGGGCAGCAGCACGAATCATGGTCCTATCAACATGTAAGAGAGCTGTAACATATCCCGACGCCCTACCTTGGCAAGATGGGGCGGCTCTCTGAAAAGGGAGAGGGTCAAGAGAGCTTGAGCGATTTTTGTGCTGTGAAGTTCCGGGACCGACACCTCGAAAGCCTTCGACGGTCAAAGATCGAAGGGTCGTAACAGACCGAGCCATGTGATTGGTGCCGAAACATTCAGAGAAAGTTTCCGCACCAATCAGCGGCCACCATGGCCGTTTCAGAGCCTGTTCAAGCTGGGGGTATACAAAGCGCAAGATGTTTTGAAAGATCGCGCGGACAGGGATAGGTCCCACACTGGGGCGCCGCTTGGCTCTGAAACGGACCGGTCGGTTCCTGCGGAGGGGTCCCGTCTGTCACGACGAGGGAAGGCATGTGCATGTAAATCGAGTGTTGGAAGTCGATGGCGCCAGGAGACGCTATGTACAGATCCGAATCCCCGCCACTGCTCCTGCCGCCGGAGATCCGTCTTGGATCCAAGATCCAACTCCCGCGGCCTTTCCAAAGTTGCGAAAAGATCGCAAAGTGCGATGGAGGTCCTGTGAGAATGCATAAATCCAGGACATTTAAAATATGCATTCTAGCAGGTAGCCATCCATACTGCGAAAATGCATACGTATTAAATGTGACAAGCACAACAATCTCCCTGTCAGACGCACAGAAAGGATGTTCCACAGAGTCCTCCGTCCTGCAGGAACGACGACGGTAGTGACCACCGCGCGTTGCGTGAGCTCTGTCGCGGGCCTGGGGATTCCAGCCACGCCCACAAGTTCCCCAAATGGACAGGTCGTCGTCATCACATCCGGCAAGGGCGGCGTTGGTAAGACGACCTGCGCCGCGAGCATCGGCTTTGGCTTGGCCCAGCGCGGCCACCGCACGTGCCTCATCGACTTTGACATTGGTCTTCGCAACCTCGACATTCATCTTGGATGCGAGCGCCGTGTGATCTTCGACTTTATCCACGTCATTGATGGCAACTGCCGCCTCAACCAAGCATTGATCAAAGACAAGCGCCTCGAGAAGCTCTCGCTCTTGGCCGCGAGTCAAACCCGCGACAAGACGGCGTTGACGGAAGAAGGCGTCGCGATGGTAGACATTAGTCGGTCATCCTATGCTCTGGATGCCCATGTCCCGTGTAGGTCCTCGACGAGCTCAAGACACAATTCGACTACATTGTCTGCGACTCGCCCGCCGGCATCGAGTCGGGCGCGCATCATGCCATGTTCTTTGCCGACGAAGCAATCATCGTGACCAACCCCGAGCTGTCTTCGTGCCGCGATTCCGACAAAATGATCGGCTTTATCGCGAGCAAGTCGTTGCGGGCGCAGGAAGGCCGACCGAGCGTCAAGCAGCACTTGCTCATCAACCGCTTCGACGCGACGCGCGCCGCCAAAGACGACTGTCTCTCGGTCGAGGTACAACGACTAGCTCTGGTCCACCATGTTGATGTCATCTCGGTAGGACATTCAAGAAATGCTGGCCCTCCCCCTCGTCGGTGTCATCCCCGAAAGCCCGCTAGTCCTCAACTCGTCCAACATGGGCCAACCCGTGATCGCAAGCAAGGACGACAAGGCCGCCATCGCGTTTGACGACACGGTCGCACGCTTCCTCGGCGAAGACCGTCCCATGAAGTTCCTCACGCCCGACAAGTCGGCCACGGGGCTCTTTGGCCGCCTCTTTGCCTAAAACACAAAACCAATTTTGGTCCCACGATAGATTAACGGCGGGTGTCGCGCCCGCCCTTCTTGGCCAGCTTCTTGTCCTTGTGCTCTTCCTCGGCCTTCTTCTGCTCCGCTTCGAGCTCGTTCAAGCGCTCCAAAACTATGGTTGTTATTTTCTCCACGATATTTGCATCCGCACGTACTCGGGAGCAATTCGTTGTATCGGACCGTGGCCATCGCAAACCCTTCGCGCTTGATGTCCTTGACACTCAACTGCCGCTCGAACGTGTCGGGCAGTTCCGCCACCTACGTGTTGCATGAGACAAACACTGACAAGGGAGTGTACCTGATGGGCCCAGTGGTTGGCCGTCCGAGCAAAAAAATCACGAAGGGATTCGCCTGGCAGCGGCGTCTGCGCTTCGTCCGAGAGCTGCAACTTGTCTTGGAGATCTTCAATCTCGGCCCGAATGGCTTTGCTAAGAGGGAAAGCAGCATGAGATGGGATTATGAAACGAGATATATACCGGTCGTTCTTCTTCTTCTTCTTCTTGATCACGTCGTTGCCGTCCAAGACATCAACGGCGCGCGCGACGGCAAGTGCAGCCTCGCTCGGTGCCTGCACGTCGTTAGTCAAGCGAGGCGGGACTGACCCACCGGCGGCTTGTCTTCGTCATCGTCTTCGTCAACGGGCTCAACATATTCCGTGAATTCTTCGTCTTCGTCGTCACCGTCGTCGTCTTCGTCCGAGTCGTACGCGCTGTCTTCCGTGTCACTCACTTCGCCCTTCCAGAGCTGTTCCGCCATCGTGCCTGGCAACACTTCAATCCATTCGTCCATGCGCTTCAAATCGAGCGACCTAGAAAGACAGAATGGGCTTGAAACGATCGTCATCGTCAATGTACCAGCAATCGTCCAAGGTGATTTCTCGGTCGCCTTCTTCCAACACACCGCCGTACACGTAAAACGTGTTGCCGCGCACAATCAACGCAGGGTTGATGCGCGGCAACGGCATGCGCGGCGGCGGCCCTGACTCGTCGACGGCGGCGGCCAATGCAGCGACCGCGTCGTCACCAGACACGACTGTCGTTGGGGCAGGCGGGGGCGGGGTAGCTGACGCCGCCAGCAACCCCTCCACTTCGTCCTCATCTTCTTCCTTGTTTTCTTCTTCGTCGACAACCACCGCAGTGACGTCGACCGACGTTTCCTCTTTTTCCTCCTCCTTCTCTTCTTCGTCGTCTTCAATGTACACAATATTGCCATCTTCACCCACATAGCCAAACTGGTTCATGCGTTTCTCTTCGTCTTTGCTCTATTCCACATCGTCACCACCACGACAACCCGTTTCTCGTACATTTTCCGTCTCTTCCACGTCCGACGTCTCTTCGTCATCGTCGTCGTCATCGTCATCGTCGTCGTCGTCTCCGTCGGCGGTCGCCTTCTTCTTGCGGCGGCGCTTTCCGGGCTCCTTCTTGTTCCGGAGGCGGTACTCAAACCACCGCTTGCGCTCCATGTCGTAGGCAAACATGTCGTTGTAAAAGACACTCTTGAGTTCGTGTCGCCGGCCTTCTTCGTCAAAGACACCGCCAAACAAGATTGCGCGGTTCTTGTACACGGTCATGGTCGCGCCACTGCGCGGCGACGGCGCATGTCCCTTGCGCGAGAGCTATCGCGGCAGGTCACCCTCCTGTTTCTCATCGCTCGCGGAGCTTACCTTTTCCCATGTTGGGTCCTGGTTCTTGATGACCGGGCCTAAATGCAACGCCCAGATGTCCGTGTAGACCTTCCCCTCGGACTTTTCGCCCACGTTTTTGATCTTGGCGTCCCCGCCATACATGAAAACGGTGTCTGTCGACGCCATGACTGCCAACTACACAAACGTGAGTGTCCTAGAATTGCGTCATCCTGCCACTTACTTGGCAACCACTGCGCGGGGTCGGCGTGGCTTTGTGAACTGGGAACGAAATCTTTTTCCACTTGAGGTCGGCAAAATTAAAGAGAAACAGATCGTTGAACCACCTAAAGCCGTGAATATTTCGTCACATGATGTCGTGCGACGTACTTGGTTTCACGCGCCGCTTCGTAAAAGCCGCCAAAGACGACGAGGTAGTTGCGCCACACGACCATGCGATGTCCACTGCGCGGCGACGGCCCGCCCTTTCCTTCCAAGCATTCCCACGAATTGGTCTTCAAGTCCAAGCGCCATAGATCCTTCAGGGGAATATGAGAGGAGAGGTTAGCAAGAGAGACGTACGCGATGATGGTAAAACTGATCGGCCGTCGCGAATTCGCCCCCAAAGACGTACAAGTGGTCGCGGTAGACGACCGACTGGTGGCTGCACCGCGGCGGCGGGGTGTTGGGCGACGAGATGAGCTTCCACTCGTTCGCTTCGAGGTTCCATCGGTAGAGCTCGTTGTAGCATTCGTTGCATTCGCCGTCAAAGTACTCGCCGCCAAACATGAGCAAGTCACCGTTGACCATGGAACTGAGTGAGAAGTTGGCGCGCGGCGTCGGCTGCGTCGTCGGCACGACCGTGATTGCAACTTTTGCTGCGTCCTTCTTCATGAACTCTTGCAGGATGGCTTCGATATCCTCTTCGCCGGCATCTTTGGCTTCCTTTGCCGCTTTCTTCTTGTTCACCTTTTGCTGTTTCAGCTCCTGGCGCACCTTCTTCTCGTCCTTCTTGGCCGCGGTCTTCTTCTTGTCCTTCGCCATCCTTGTCTCGAGAGCACCAAGTTCGATGATGAAAGCTTCCGGATATGGACGAAATCCATTGGTTGTTGTGCCTGTTCATTGGCTGACCATCCGGATAAAGATTGGACCCAACGGTCGCCACGCTCGTGACTGGAAGAAAGCCTGTCACTGTCTCTATCATCACATGGCTTATCTCTCTACTTTTTCCACCCCGTGAGCATGCAACTGACGTCCCAGAGCTTCTTGGCCGTCTTGTCGTTGGTGAGTTTGGACTCTGGTTGGACGACTTCGCATCGTTCGAGGTACTCGCCGCCTTGGATGCTCGGGTCGATCGCGGCAAAGACGGGCGTGTACGCGCCTTGCTCACTCGTGGACTGGACGATCCAGCGGATCGCGTTGAACATTTTGGCCAAGAAACCAAACACTGGGTGCATGTTGTTTTGCATGTTGGAGATGGCGAGGCCAGGGTGCACGCACACGACCTGCGGCACATTTGAGAGACGATCGGATAAACGACGCGTACCTTGATGTTCTTGTCGGCATAGCGGCGGTGCAATTCAAGCGTAAACAACTACAAGAGACAATGAACGGCAATGTGGACAATGTCGTGCGTACGTAGTTGGCCCATTTCGTCCAGCAGTACGTCATCATCCCGTCCGCGTAGTTTTTCTTGCTCATCAAATCGTCAAACGGAATGCTCGACGAAAACTACGAGAGCGCGTGATCATGCGGACAAGGTGGCGAATCAATTACCTTCATCATGCACGAGCCAATGTTGACGATGCGGGGCCCCTTCGCGCGGATGAGATGTCCCAAGAGGACATTCGTGAGCAAGAACGGACCCAAGTGGTTGATGCCAAACACGCTTTCGTGGCCTTCCGCGGTCGTTCTACATCATGAGTTGACTCGAAGGAAGCGAGGCAGCAAACTGCATACTCGCGTTTGTAAAAGTTGATGCCAGCGTTGTTGACCAAAATGTCGAGTGGCAATTTGGTCTTCTTGAAGTCGTCGGCAAATTGACGGATGGACCGAAAGTTGCCCAAATCGAGTTGGATGAATTGCAACTTTGTCGAGCCGGTGGCTTTAGTCACAGCTGCCATGGCGGCGTCGGCGCGCTCTTGTGATCGGCATGCTAATGGCCGCATGATATGAGAAGAAGAAGGCGGCATTACCAAATACGACATGGGCGCCCATGCCGGCGAGCTGCTTGGCCACTTCAAACCCAATACCCGAATTCGCACCAGTTACGACTGCGACCTTGTCCTTGAGGGACACGGGTGTGTATTTGGTGCCCTTGACAATCATGTAGTAGGCCGAGATGGTATTGCCGACTGCAATCGCCTCCATCGCGTACCGGACAAAGAGGTAGTTGTTCGGGTCCATGGACAGCCAGATACATGCAAAGACGGTCATCGCATGGCGCTTGGCGAGGTCGCCCTTGTAGTCCAGGTCTCCAAGGAACGCGCGGAATGCAAGAAGAAGTACAACGTACACCGCACTCACGATGCTCACGAGGCCGAGGAAGTACATCATGGTGGGGCTGGAGACGAAAGTTGATGTTCACGGCGACTCCTTTTTTTACCATTTCTAATCCGCCGGATAAACGTCTCGTTTTCCGGCAATTGACAGGCAACGCAATGACCGCTCTCCTCTCACACTCTCATCGTAAAACTTGCACCTTGCACCTTTCAATCAATCTGCAACTTCCCCAATAGACTTTGAATCCCTGCTTACTGCATCACCAATATGTAGCTCCTCTTGTCTTATTACACGCTTCAACAGTGTTGGCTCAATGGAAATTGCTGACAGGATAACGATCTCGAAGTCGCGTGGATTCATCTGCATCGGTTCTGATCTATTGCAAATGATATTCGTGAATGCCGGTGTATGGCGGGCATGCATGCTCTTCTTTGATCTCGCTGCCGAGGGGTTGCCGCTGATACGGAGAGGCGGCAACTGCGTGTGGCGCCGCGGCGCCACTTGCGATTCTTGTGGTGTCGCTCGCTCGAGTAGTTGGCGATGACCATCACTCTACAATGAGAGTGAGAGCTGATTGAAGGAGAGAGTTTGATTGGCCAATCAAAATGGAATCGAAGTTCGAAGTAGAAGATTCGAAGGGGGATTTTGTGGGGATTTGATTTTGCTCCTCTGAGGGCCATTCCTGAACTTCGCTGGCGAGAGAAAGATGGCGGAGAAGATTGAAGCTGCGTTCAAGATCCTGAACATTCCGTTGGAGAATGTCGACCACGTCCCCGCCTTCACGGTGGAAGAACAAGCGGCGGCTGTCGGTCATTTGCCCGGCACCCTCACGAAGAACCTTGTCTTGAAGGACAAGAAGGAAGGCATTTTCCTCATCTGCGCCGCGAGCCACCAAACCGTCGAAGTGAAGACGCTTGCGAAGAAGATGCAATTGGTGAGCAACAAGGTGAACCTTCGCTTTGCCTCGGAAGACGTCTTGCACGAAGTCTTGCAAGTTAAGCAAGGGTCTGTTTCGCCCCTCGCTGTGCTCAACGACACGGAAAACCAAGTGCGTTTGGTCTTGGACGAAGCGCTCTTGAAGGCGGACAAGATCAACTGCCACCCGTTGCAAAACGACAAGACTGTCTCGATTACCCCCGCCGACTTGCTCAAGTTTGTGCGTCATTATGGCCACGAACCCCTCATCGTCGACTTTTCCGTGTCGGTGAAGGAAGCGACGTCGCCCCGCGCGAGTGCGGCGCCGAAGGCGGCCCCCAAGGAAAAGAACACGATTGCCAAGCCCGATAAGATCGAAAAGGACACCAAGTCCAAGGAAGGCATGGTCTGGTCCAAGAGCGAAAACTTTCCCGATTGGTATACGGACGTGATCACCAAGTCGCAAATGATCGACTACTATGACATTTCGGGCTGCTACGTTTTGCGTCCGTGGTCGTATGAAATCTGGGAGCGTATCCAAGGATATTTGGACGCCAAGTTCAAGGAAATCGGCGTCAAGAATTGCTACTTTCCCATGTTTGTCACGGCGGAGAAGCTCAACAAGGAGAAGGACCACTTGGAAGGATTTGCGCCCGAAGTCGCTTGGGTCACCAAGTCGGGTGATTCGGACTTGAAGGAACCCATTGCGATCCGCCCGACGTCGGAAACCATCATGTACCCCGCGTTCAAGAGCTGGATCCGCTCGCACCGCGATTTGCCCCTCCGCTTGAACCAGTGGTGCAACGTTGTGCGTTGGGAATTCAAGAATCCGACGCCGTTCATCCGCACGCGCGAATTCTTGTGGCAAGAAGGCCACACGGCCCACGCGACCCGCGAGTCGGCCGCCGAAGAAGTCATGCAAATCTTGGAGTTTTACGCCGGTGCGTACGAAGAAATGTTGGCCGTGCCTATGATCAAGGGCAAGAAGTCGGAAGTCGAAAAGTTTGCCGGCGCCGACTACACGACCACGATTGAAGGCTTTATCCCCATGACTGGTCGCGGCATCCAAGCGGCCACGTCGCATCATTTGGGCCAGAACTTTGGTCGCATGTTTGGCATTTCCGCCGAAGACGACGAAGGCAAGAAGATCATCCCGTACCAAAACTCGTGGGGCTTTACGACCCGCTCGATTGGTGTCATGATCATGTTGCACGGTGACGACAAGGGTCTCGTCTTGCCCCCCCGCGTCGCGCCCATCCAAGCCGTGATCATCCCGATTCCGTTCAAGGACAAGGACGAAACCGAAGCCTTGTACTCGAAGGCCGACGAATTGAACGCGTTGCTCAAGGGCGTCGGTGTCCGCGGCGAAGTGGACCACCGTCGCATCTACACCCCCGGCTGGAAGTACAACCACTGGGAACTCAAGGGCGTGCCGCTTCGCTTCGAATTGGGCCCCAAGGATTTGGCCAAGTCGCAAGTCCGCGTCGTCCGCCGCGACAACAACGAAAAGGTTGACATTCCGTTTTCGGAATTGCAAGCCAAGATCCCCGTGCTCTTGGAACAGATCCAAAAGGATATGTTGAACCGCGCGCGCGAAGAACGCGACAGCCGTATCCGTATTGTGACCCAGTGGAGCGACTTTGTCAAGAACATTGCCGACGGCTGCATGGTCCTCACGCCTTTCTGTAACGAAATGGAGTGGGAAGAACAGGTCAAGGCCCGGTCGCGCGAAGAATCGCTTGCGATGATGGGCGAAGAAAGCGAAGCCGAAAACACTGCCACGAGTGTCGCGGCCAAGAGTTTGTGTTTGCCGTTTGAGCACAACGAAAAGCCCATCGAAGAAGGCCTCAAGTGCTTTATCAGTGGCCAGCCCGCCAAGTGCTGGATCTTGTGGGGCCGAAGTTATTAAGTCTCATGCGCGGATAAATACTCACGCAACTATATACACCACCGCCTTGTGTTGTCGACTATATTTAGCTTTTGTGTTCTGCGCAATCATCATGGGTGTCGGTCGATGGCACGTCGTGGCAGCCTTGTGCCTCGTGCTGGGGCTACTGGGTCGCACAGGCGACAGCACGAGCACGTTTCCGAATCCGACGCCCCAAGGCACGTCGTGGGGCAAGTTGTAGTGTTCTTGCGCGTCCGCAGGCACTCGCTGTTGACCAGAGAATTCAAAAGTGATTCATTAGAGGACGAACGAGCCATCGCGTGGCTCATACAGAGCTCGCGTGGCCGATACAGACCTGTTTACCTCTATAAACTAATATTTCTATCGCAGCCATTTCTAGTCCCATACATCTACGTGCAGCCATTACTCTATAAATTAATACTTTGGCTTCGACCC
>VJMH01005710.1:0-25849 GCA_009835185.1 Aphanomyces stellatus | reverse complement strand
GTACGAAGAACAACTTTACGCCGCGCACGAGAGCAGTGGCGACCACCACGAAGCCGAGCTGCCCGAGCGATGGTGCGTTGCAGTGTGATCGTATCCCCATGCTGATGGTCCCATTCCCAGGGAAATCCCATTCACATCCGAGGATTCGATCGAGATCAAGTACATTGGATCGTACTTTCAAGCGGTCACCGTCACGGGTGGGTTCACGCTCTACCCCAAGACCAACGCCGAGCGGCTCTTTGGCGGGTTTATGTTTGTCGTTGGCGCGGCTGCCAATGCGTGGTACAACCCTATATCCATCGTCGTGCGTGCTTAGGCAAAATGTAGCATCTTTGGCACGTGCGCGACGCTCATGCAGCAGATGAACAAAGTTGAAGACGAACATGCCCATCAGACCGAGCGCATCCATGCGTGTCTGCGCAACTGCCAAGCGGGTGACGACCTCTCGTCGCGCATTATGGAGTTCTACAACAGTGCGCACGGCGTTGAGAAGGCCCACAACACTGGCACAATCTTGAGTGGCATGCCCGAGAAGCTCAATTTGCAATTGGCGCTCCAGTTGCATGGGGATTTCCTCCGCAAGGTGCCTCTGTTCGACAACATGGCCCCCGAGAGCGTCGTGGCGCTGGTGCAATCCATGAGCGATGTCGTGGCACTCACGGGCGACCTCATCATCCGCGAAGGCGAAGAGGTACAAGCGCGTTCCACGTCGTACCAAGTCGAGGATTGATTGTGCGCGTAGGGCCAAGCGTTTTTCATGATCGAATCGGGCACAGTCGACATCTTCCACGGCGATGTCGGCGACGTCGATGGTCGCATCGTTCTTGCGACGATGGTCGGCGGCGACTTTTTTGGCGAAGTGAGTTTGATGCAGCACAAACGCGCGTCGGCCAGCGTGGTCGCGACGTCCTTTTGCAAGTTCCATGTGATCTACAAAGAGGCCTTTGATTCGATCATGGCCAACAACGAACGACTGCACCAAGTCTTGGCCAGCTCCCGGGAAGAGCGACTCAAGCACTCGTCCCATGCCAAGCGCGTACGAGAATCCAACGCTCCAATTTTATAATTCTGACTCTTATCTATGGCGTAGATGTCGCTGGCCCTTGCTGCCGCCGACGTGGCCAAGGAGATGGGCATCATCCAGCAACTCCAGCGCGCGACGCAAGGCACACCCTTTCTCGCACTCATGCGGCAGATCCGCGCCAAGCGCGCCGTGGGCCGCATCCTTCGGATGAACCAGCAGCGCAGGCGACAGAAGCAGCGCAACGAGCAGACACGATTCAGCTACGAACGCGAGCCATTGTACATCGGGCGGTCTCCGTCCAAGGACAAACTCTCGTGGGGGTCGCAAGCGTCGCGACGCAGCACGGAATTGGCCCTAGAAAAGACCCGCGCCAAAATCCTCGTCGCGCTCATCAAGGCTCGCAACACCGACACTCAAGCGCAGCGATTCGTGGCGCACATGTCGCACTTTGCCGCGAAACGGATGGTCGAAGCGACGCGCATCGTGGAGAGCAACCTCGCGGCGCGACACAAACCCAAAAAGGGTGACGACGACGCGTCATAACAAAGGGACGACATCGCGTTGGGTTTCCCGACAACCTCAAACCAATCAAACAACGTGTTGGCGTATTAAACCTGCGGCGAGTGTCGATATGCAAACGCGGGCGGTGCGACGTGTATGATGGATGACCGCCGCGTGTTGTTGCCTTCGACGCTCGCTTGGAACGAACTCTTCTTCTTCCGTTCGGGGCTGTCCTTGGGCAACAAAATGGCCTGGCCGTTGGTGAAGTTGGCCAGAATGAATTCGCATTTGAGCGGCTCGGCGTCCGCGTCAATCGTACTCGACGGCGGCTGCGCGCGCGTGGGCGAGGCCGGGCACTAGTGGATCGATGACGTGGCAGCATCACAGAGACGCATACATCAGGATACTGCTGCAAGAGCCGTTTGGCTTGCGTGTCGTCGCGGCCAACTTTGACTTGCTTGGCATGGCGCACCGTCGAGTCGACGGACGTGATGTCGGCCTGCAGTTGCTTGAAGATCCTCTCGTCTGCGTGTTTCTCCAATCGGTCAAACACACTTGTGCGGTCCGTGTGCTTGTCGCTGAGTGCTTTGGACTTGCGATTGATCGATGGTTTAAACGTACACAACGCCGCGGTCGGGTCTATGACGTCATCGTTCGCGTCATCCTCAAATGTCCTCCAATCAACTTGCCGTATGTCGCAGCCGACTTGTCCTTGCGTCCCCGCCCAGCTTCGACCATTGCCTTGTATATCTACTCATGGCATGTTCTGTCCTGTGGTCATCGACTGGAACAACCTTTTTCGACTGGGGGTTGATGCGAGGCGTAAATGTAGCTTCGAGCGCCTCGGCTGCCTCCTGCGCCACGACACGCTCAACCAGCCGCACGTGTTTCGTGTCGCCCTGGCCATCGTCATGGCATCTCCCACCGTCGGTCGCAGACGACGACGTACATAAGCCAGCATGTCGTCAACGGACCGCCGCATCGATCGCGTCTTCTTGTGGATCTTAAAGGACGCATTCGCGGCGGCGCAGATCTGCATGAAGCGGAGACACGTGTCCGAATGCGACGACGGGCCTTGGCCACACACGCACGGGGTCTTGGTGTCTGGCATCGACCGCACCGCTTCCATTTCCTACGTCCACACATGTGCATCATCAGCATCGATGCGCCAGGACCCCACCTGAAGTCGCTTTTGTTCGCGCTCGGCCGCCACGTGGTTGTCGCTATATCGTTCGGTCGTTCGTTCGTATGATCGTCCTCATACCGCCACGCGACCGTGTTGCGCTGCCGCTCGTGGAAATCGGGAAAGTGCGACGCGATCTTTTTGCTCTTGGCGTCGATGCGAGGCGTAAAGACCAAGTCTTTTGATTGCGCTGCGACCACGACCGCCTATGTGACATCGACGCGTCACGACTCGATGAACACGTTGCCTAGTACGCGCTGCTTTGCCAGCTTGTGCTGGACTTTGAGTTGTGTGGCGGTGAACCGATCGAGCGTCCCGTGCCATTTGGCGTTGACTTGGTCTGGGCTCAATCGACGTGTCGTCGACGGCCCCATCTTGCCGCCTGTGTGCAACATCAACCGGTGTCGTGTTCACTGGCCCAGACGGACCTGCGGATGGCGGCGGCGGCGCGTCCGTGGATCGACCAAGATACTGTTGCAACTGATCCACGAGATGCAGCCATGCTTCGTCATGGGGCTTTGCAGGGGATGACGACGCGGTGTCACTTGCACAGAGGGCGCGCAGTGTGGCCACGAGGGCGTCGTCGCTGTCGTCAACGTCATTGTGAGGCAGATTGTTGTCGTCCATCAATGGCTCGGCTATGGATCCGCGTCGGTCTTCTTCAAGCACCGTCTGCATCAAATATCGAAAACGCCGCCGACCGGTCGCGTTCAAGGAGTCTGAAACCGATTCTGAAACGGCGAGCGTTGCACGACAAACTCTGAATTAACACGCCTTGGTCGGCGTTTACACGACACCCGTCTGCCATAGACATAGGACAAGCACCAAGGCGGTGACGCGTCGTTGTGTCCCACATGATGACGACGGCGATGCAACGATATCGTCATCGTGGCCGACATGCCCATCATGCTTGTTGCCCGCCATGGGGGCAATGGCAAGGGGGGAGGAGGACAGGGGTTGTTGCGTTGGGGCCAATGTAGCGCGTGCGAGCGCCGGCAGTGTCATGTGCGGTGGGGCCATGACGCAGCCTGCGTCACCAGCGACCGCGCAGACGCGGCACACTTGGGCATAGAGTTCACGTTTGCACCCGTGCGGCGCCGTGAGACAGAGCTGCGTGTTGGCGTAGCAAGGCGGGTTCTGAATCGTCGCGAGCGGCGGCAGTGGTTTCATGGTTCGACTGGCCGCGGCTTTTGCGTTGAAGAGGTCAATCATCGTAGTCGTGCGATTCATGTTGGCGGTTGCGTCAAACGGCAGCCGCCAAAACGGGAGCGACACGACCGCTTGGTTGTTGGTCGAGCCATCGACGGGCGCTTGAAATTCAATGCCTACGACGATGACGACAAGAGACCTTGTATCGAGCGCGCTATTCATACCTCGATACAAGCCACTTGCATCGCGGCAAAAGTCAGCATACGACGCATACGGCCGATGGGATCGACTGTCGACGAGAGACGTAATGCCCACGAGGTCGTCGAGGTCGAGAAACCCCAGCACCGCATACGAAAATGTACAATTGACGCCGTCGGGCTTGCTCCCCACGGGGCAGAGGCCACCAGGAAACGACGCGCGGCACGCAGCCGATTTGGCACCCCATGGCGCCTCGACGCAGCTTCGACCAGTGTCAGGCCACTGAGAGGGTGACAACCGTACCTGTTGGGGTAGGAAAACCAAATCGTATTGGGGTAGGGCGCCCGGGGGTCGGTCGTTCGAAGCCCCGCGCCGACGCATGGCCCGATCGCTGGCAGCGTCGGCGAGCCAAAGAGGCGGGTGCAGTCGTCGGGGAGCGCCGTGCCATCAACCGTCGTGCACGCGCCGCCATCCATCGCGACAAACGGGCAATACTCAGGAACTGCAAATGACCCTCAGTCAAGACAAGACACTTTTGTACCTCCATTTGGGTCAGCGCCAAAGAGTGCCAAGCTCGCGTTGGGCTGAACAATCTCGACCGCGTAAAAGACAATGTATTGCATCTTGTTTTTGCGTTCGCATGGCGTCGAGAGCGCGAGTCGGTTGATGCCTTCGCTCTGGACGTACTTGAGCACGCCTTCGACGCTTGCGAGGTTGACCGTGTCAAGTCCTGCTGCGTAGTGCGCGTCAAAGTCCGACCCGCCAAACGAAGAGACGTAGGCGCTGTGGCGCGCGTCCCACATGGGCATGTCGGCTTGGACACGCGCTTGGAAAGAACGGACACGGGTCATGTGCCACTCGGCGGCTGCGGCGGCAGGCAGGGCCAAGGAAACAAGGAAGAACGGGAACATGGGATCGAGATGCAACAATGCAAAATGCAAGTCCAATCGAGCTCTGGGATCCATCATGCCACCGAATGACCTCCTTCCGCCCATCAATCAGTCCAAGTCTCGAGTGAAACCGTTTCTGTAACTGGCACTGTCACAGTTTCGCACCGTGGTTGGGCTTTTCGAGACGGGTTGGTACATGCCAGCGTTGGTGTCGCCTACAAAGAAAGCAATCGACGACAAGACCAGTGGTCATGGACAGCGGGAGCCAGCGATCGTCGTCGTCGATGTGAAAAAGGTGGCGTACTCGTCCGTGCCGACGCCGCACGAGGTCGGGCTCTCGCAACAACTCCTCGCGCTCCAAACCGACCGCGACGTGATCGAAAAGCGCTTTGAAGAGCGCATTCTGGACCTCGAAGCACAGCTCCAGCAGTACGACTGTCGTATTCCCTTCACGCTCCATCACAGTCTCGTAGGGCCGCGCGGCGCGAATGCGAGCTCCTTGACCGCGAACAGCGCATCCACCGCGCCCAAATCGAAGCGCAAAACGCCGCGGTGCTGGCCGAGCGCGCGATCTGGACTGTCAAACTCGATGATGTCACGGCGCAGCTGCACAAACAATTGCACGACAAGGAAACCCACAAGCAGTGGCACGATCGGTACATCCAAGCACATACCTGGTGCATGTCAACGACGACGACGACGGCGTAGGTTCCACCAACATGCCACGACGCCGTCCCGTCACCCGCTTGCCGACGACGTCTTTGCTCGCTTTGGTCAGTCCATCGCGCTCTTGCCGAGCGCCGAGTCGCCGCACGTTGTACGCGCCGGCTGCCTCGACTTTCTCGCGGCGATCCTGCGGGAGACCACGACCGACACAGTCCTTGGCCCAGTCCTGATTGGCCTTCTCCACCTCTCGCTCTACAGGTCTTCCCATCCCAATCTCGCCGCCGAAATTGTCCGCGCTGGCACGCTCCCGCCACTCGTCCACATTTGCGATGTCGCGGTCAACCCCGCCGTGCTCGCTCAAGCGACGCGGCTGCTGGCATCGTTGGCGTCGTGTCCACTCAACAAGACGGCGATGGCTGCCAAGCAGGCCGTGCGCGCCATGACGCGGCTCCTCACAACCTACGAACGCGACCACGCGCGCTTCCACGACGTGCTCCACGGCGCGCTGGCCGCGCTGGCCAACCTCGCGCACGGTGCGTCGTCGATGTCGTCCATTTGTTTGACCTGGCACCCGTAGAATCAGACATTTTGCGCACCCAAATCGTAAATTCGGGCGTCGTGCCGTGCCTCGCGCGCCTCGTGAGCGACGACATCCCGCACGTGTCGGTGCGCGTCGCCGCCGCCCACGCGCTGGCTAACTTGGGCTTTGCCGGCGTTGCCAACCAAGGCGCGATTGTCATGGCCCAAGGCGACGTCGAGTTGACGCTGCAGCTGCGACGCGCGCGGCAAGAGATGATGGCTGCGGACGCCGCCGCCGTCGCGTGGCGGCCCTTGGCGCGGCGGTGTGCTGTCGGCCTCGCCAACCTCGCGTCGACGCCTGTGAATCAGATTGCCATTGGGTACAGCGACGCGATTCCGACGCTGTTGCAGCTGCTCGTGGATGGTACGGACGACGCCGGCGTCTTGGAAGCATGCGGTGCGTTGTCGTTCGTTCGGCCGGTCGTTTGTTCGTCGTGTTGAAGGGGATCGATGATAGGATTGGCCCTCGGCAGTTTGTGCTACCAGTGCAAAGTCAACAAAGTCCGCGTCGCGGCCCACAACGGCCTCTCGGTGCTGCTCTACGTCCTCGCCTCCTCGCATCGATACGCCGACGACGTCGCGGTCCTTGCCGCGACCTGCCTCGCCCTAGCGTCGGTCGTTGCCATGGATGCCAACCTCCGCCAGCTCGAGGACCTCGATGGTCACCTGCCGTTGCTTTCGCTCTGTGCGGCCGCCGCCGACCCGCGTGTGATGGAGACGAGCGCGATGGCGGTCGCGGCACTCGCGCCCTCCCTCGAGTACAAGCATGCAACCGTGAGCGCGGGCAAGCCGTTCAAGGTGCAGGAGGCCGGCGGCAGCGCGGCGCTCGAGCGCGTCGCGACCGCGCTGTACGCTGGCAGCGTCGTGCCGCGGTGGCTGCAACATGGACTCGCCGTCATGCGCGCGACCCCAAGTACGATTGATGAGAGAGAGGCGAGTCTGATGAGAATGTAGAACAACTCGAGCAAGCGAGGGCGGCGGCGGCTGCGGCCGTCGACGATGTGACCAACCCCAAGTCGGACGAAGCCGAGAGCGTGTGGGACGAAGTGTTTACGCGGGACGAACTCACGACCGAAGAGCTGATCGAAATGACCCCCGACGTCCTCTGTGGCGACTTCTACAACACCGAGGACACTTCGGCCGGCGAGCACACCACTGAATGAACCATACACGAGTTCTTTGTCCTTGCTATCCTCTCGGCACCTGCATGAGGCGAGGAGCAGATGGACGTGTGTGGACGGTACCGGGGTGATGTTATCATCAAGTGTGCTTGCGGGAAGGAGGAGAAAGCATGACACGTTTCTTGTTCCGCTGGGGACTCCCGTTGGCGTGGCACAAAGATCTCCGCGAAGACAAACCTGTATCAATTGATGTGAAAGTTAGAATGTAGGTCATTCGGCATTCAACCTCTATAATTCAATATTCTGCCCTCTCGCTAATTATACCTTGCGCTTTGCAACCACCCAAGCGCACGCCGGCCTCGATCGCGGCAGACGGGAAGCGGCGATGGGAGACAAGATTGTAAACACCCTCAAGCAGTATGACGGCATGATCAACGAGATGGGTGCATACCCGGCGAAGCACATCATCAACAGCCTCACAATGATCGCAGAAGACCTGACGATGGCCAAGCACATCGCGCCCTTTCTCGTCAAGAAACTCTCGGTCGTGGGCCCGGCCTACCGCCTGCCAATCCTCTACCTCATGGACTCGATCATTAAGAATGTAGGGGGTCCCTATGCATACCTCTTTGGTCAAACTCTTGGTCCTGTGTACGTGGATTCGGTCGGAAAGGTCAATCCGACCGACCTCAAGCGCTTCAACCACGTGTTGAAAACGTGGGAAACCGCGCGTCTCTTCCCCTCCACGACACTCATCCCCATGCGCGAGGCGGCTGACGCGGCCCTCCGGGTCGCCCAGCCGTCCGACCAACCCACGAGCTTTTCGGGCGTGCGCGGGTCCACGCCCACGTCGTCGTTGGGCGGCCGCTCGTCGTCGGCCCGCGAGGTCTCGGCCGTCGAAATGCAGATGCGCAAGCTCTTAACCCAACTACAAACGGAAGATGGCGTGCACCCGACGGAACAACTGAGCTTGGAAGAAGTCCGGGCCCAGAACCCCGACCTCTATGCCCATTTGAAGTCGACCTGCGAAGCGCCGCCAGCGCCGGTTCTTGCCGCCGCCCCCGTTGTCGCACCCCCCGTCTTGGGCCATCGACCGCCTCCCCGCCAGCAGCACCAGCCCACGGAACCCTTACTCCCGCATCCGCACCATCATGCCGCGCCAAGTCACGGCGGCGGCTTGCTGCCACCCCCGCAGAGCCGTGCGATGCCGCGCGCCGCCGACCCGCCGCTCCGTCGATCCCCGCCCAGCCGTCCCCCGTCACGCGTCCATCCCACGCGCCAAGGTTTCATCCCGCGCCACCTGCAGCAACCTTCGCATGGTCACCAGCATCCTCATTCTCATCATCCTCATCAGCAGCAGCAATCGTCGTCGTCCCAACAGGCACCCAGTGCACACGACGTGATGAAACTCTTGAAAAAAATCAACGCCATGCCGGGCCGCGCCATCAAAGCATCGGACATCCAAGTGAATAAAAAGAGAATAGATGAGCATGTTTACTCGCTATACGGTGCCTTGCCCCACGTCTCGACGAGCAGCGGCCTCCGATTCAAGGACAACAAAAAGGTGCGTCATCGTCGTCGTCGCCGTCATTTTCACCCTCTTGTACTGTCGTAGCTCTCGGAACACATGGACTTTCTCTTCCACTACAACCGCGCCGTGCGCGAACGAACGAAAGGCGGGATCTCGCGGTCGTGGTATCCAAACGAAGAGGTCCGTCCTCTCTCTCGACGACGACGATGGACATGACGTTGACACGTCTATGGCTAGCAATGGTCGACCGACTTTTGCACCGTCTCCAATTCAAGAGAAGAAACGAGTGCTGGGTTTGTCCAACAAGACGTCGAGCCAGGTACAAATCAAATCAAAAAATCCATGCGAGTGATATCCTGGACGCACGTGCAGAAATGGACAAGGACGAACTCAATGCCGCGCGTGTGCCCGTGGATGCATCCATCACCAAGTGCCGAATTTGTGGGTGCGTGCCGCTTGACATCTTGCTTGGACCGATTCCCGTGTCTCGTTTTCGTGCAGAAGAGTTGACACGGGCTGTAGGGAACCGTTTACGAAATGCTGGGACGAAGACGAAGAAGAGTGGATGTACCAAAACGCGGTCGTGGGCACGATCCAAACGGCCGACGTCTTGCCCAACAAACAGACGATTTTTCACAAATATTGCTACGACAGCGCCGTCGCGTCGTCCAAAACCAAGGCCGTCTTGCCGTCGCAGTTGGCGCCGGGAAGCCCCATGGTCGCCAAGCGTCCGTTGGAGGTACGCCGCCGTGTGTGTGTCTTGAACGAAATTGATGGGATGTTGTTATGTAGGTGGAAGACCTTGGTGTAGAGGATGACGAACAGGAAAATAATAAACGACTTAAAAATGCCACAGACGACGACGCCAACGCAGCAACCGCACAAGTTTTGTAGGATGTAATGGCCTAGATCTTTGAAAATTGCTACACTTCCTATAATTGATCTCTCGTTTGATTTTTATTGTTTCGTTTCCACCACCATACGATTGACTTTCGTCTTTCGCTGGCTCCAGAACCACGTGCGCCGACCTGCCCGTGGCGCCCATCGAGTCCAAGTCGCTGACTCAGCGCGCAACCGAAGCGATGGATGTCATGTCCCTCACGCCTCGCACGGCGTCGAACTTTAGCCCAAGCTGCGGCTGCAAATTGCCCAAGAAGAAGCCATACTTGTTTGTTCACTTGAGCCCGTTGCGACCGCAAGCGTCCTTCCAATACTATTTTCATCTCAAAGTCTCTCGATCTGTGGCCTTTGTTGCACTTGTCTCCCAACACGCTGCGAAATTGCAACAAACAAATGATCGTGTTGTCTATTATGACGAAAACGTCGTCAGCTACACTCTTTACATGGTGCGCTTGTAGATCTTGGAGAGGAGCATGTGGAAGACGGTCGTGGGCATGTTGGTGACGCCGGCAATGAGCTTGCACAATTCCTCGTACGAGTCGTTTTCGTACTTGCGGTAGACCGCTTCGAGGTCTAACGCAACGTACAAGTCCTTGATCACTTGGATCGACGAAGCGTTGTTCTTGCCATAGTGTTCCTTCAACGTCGCGCGTTGGTCGGGCGTCGCACGGTCGAGCGCTTGCACGACAAGCCACGAGCACTTGTTGTCTTGGATGTCCGTGCCAATCTAGTCACATTTCATCAACACCATCATGACGAAGCACGGAAAATGTCTACCTTGCCAAGGACTTCGGGGTCGGCGTAGCAATCCAAATAATCGTCTTGGACTTGAAAGTATTCGCCAATCTTGATGCAAATTTCTTGGGCTTGCGTGTACGCGGCGGGGTCGGTCACACCGCTACAATGGGAATACATAATGAGCTCCGAGATGACAAGTATCAAGGTATGTATGTATATTGGGGACATGCCTCAAATGCATTGCGCAGGCCGCCGAGAGGTAAAACGTGTAGTACGCGGTCTTGAAGACGACAATTTTTTGGTGGCTACGTGAAGGAGCGGTGAGGGAATGCCGTAGGTCCGAGATTCGACGTACCGCTCAATGGTGAAGCGGTCCAAGTCGGTCGGGCCGTCCAACGGCTGCGACGTCAAGTCCAGCAATTGACCAAACTCAGTTTGCATAATCACTTCTTGGAACAATTCGACCAAGTCGATGTAGCAGTTGTCGGCGCGGAAGTGGGTCTTCAAGATCGAGTACACAAACGTTTCCAAGAGAAACGCGTCGTTGATGGCGATTTGCTTGACCTTGGGCACCCGGTACCAGCAAGGTTGGCCGCGGCGGGTGATGGAATCATCCATGACGTCGTCGGCAACGAGGAAGAACGCTTGGAGCTGCAAAAAGATGGCTGAGTGAGACAAATGGATAGTCACTAGCCTACCCATTCGATGCACCAGCCCAAAATGGCAGCCTTCTTGCGGGCTTCGGGGGTCAAACCCTTGCCTTGGGTCAACGCTTCCGCGCTAATGGCACAATTATAAATCCAGAGACTGCGAGACCGACGCACCAGTGGATGACGCTGATGCCGCGATTCAACTTGCCGCCGATGCAGTTGTATTCGATCATCTACGAGAGACGTTGAGAAAGTCTCGACGGTCCAACGTACCTCCTTGACCCAGTCGACAGCTTCCGTCGGCATGGAGTACTTGGTCTTCATCATGTCCAAGATTTCATCCTTGAGTTCGTGGCAGATGGTCACGAATTCTACATCGTTCTCCATGAGTTCCCTCTCGTCGCCGCCGCCGCGTACCCGCGAGTTCTTGTTCCTTGGTCATGCCGTTCGCCATGGTGGTCTGTCTTTTGAGATTCAAAATTGAAAGTAAAAACATTGGCCTCGTGCATGCCTTTCGTTTGAATTTCAACCAATCAGAACAAAGCATGTGTAACCTGCGTCCTCTCGATTGAAGGACACCCTCCTCGTTACAAGAGTAATCCCAAGCCCTGGCGCAACTGTGTGCGACACAGCTCCTCCCTGACGTCATGGACGGCGATTGCGGTGCAGGGCCGCGTGGATACATGCTGCCGAACGATGGTGACTCGCCTCGCAAGTCCATTCTTTTTCTCGAAGATCCCCATCCCTTCCAACCTGTGTGCCACCAGTCTCGCATGCGGTCTCCCTTCTCTCGCCCAGCATCCACGGGTGGAGGCTCCACACCCATCACTTGTCTCTCGGTATTCACGACACTCAAAGTGTTCCATCGTGATCTCCTCTCGCAGCCGGGACATGTACTTTGGCAGCGAGGTCGATGGATGCAGCGACCCATCCGAAGCAGCTTCCATGACGCAACAGTGTCAATATAGAACGCATCTCCAAATTCTGCTCACGCCGAGTTGACGCTGGTCGTGGTCGGCGCGTAGAAGCGACGGTGCGGCACGGACGTCATCTCGACGTACTCGTCGTCGTCGTCGTCGTCGCCCGCGGCGTCCTTGATCTTGCCCACGTGCGAATTGGTCACGACGGCCTTGGTGGCCGCGACAGTGAGTCGCTGTTTCCGGACGACGGCCGTAACGATGACCAGCGCGACAACGACGGTGGCGAGCACGATCGGGTAGAGGAGCTGCGGGCCAAAGTAGTTGGGGCCGTTGATGCTTGACGCGCCCAAGTATTTGGTGCAGCGTGGGCCGCCGTAGCCTGTCACACATGCACATCGGCGGTTGGCGCAGCGGCCACTGGGCACGGCCGATGGCATCGAGAGGCAATCGTTGTCCGAGTTGCACGTGGCGCCGCCATCGACGCGGACGAGTGGGTTGTTGGTGTCCGTGTACCACTGGAGGTGGCCATCGATCCACTTTTTGGTCGGATGGGTCGGTGGGTCGCATCCGATCGACATGGAGCTCGGGTCTTGGTAGACGCGGATGTAGTCGATCTCCATGTACATGGGAAACGAATCGCAAATGTTGTTGGAATGGTTCCGAGCATACGAGCCTGGGGCAGGGTGCGTTGCATTTCCGCGGCACGGCCCAATATCGGCATTGGGGGGCGTGGTCCCTAGAACCAACGAGATGACACATGTTGTCGTCGGCCTTCTTACCCCATGCTTTGGCCAGAGCGACGTTGAAGATAAAGTAGAGCGGTTCTTCAATCATAATCTTCTTTGGGTTGCGCGGCTTCCCCGCGGTCGCTTGCGGCGGGGTGGTCAGCGCCGACGCGGGGGTTTCAAAGATGGGTGCGTCCATCAAGGTCCATCTTATGTACCCGTTGGCGCCCATGACCCTACGTTGAAACATCGAGTTTGATGATGACCCAAAAAGCGTACCATTCGATCGTGTAAATGTAAAACGTGACGTAAGCGTCGTGGTTGATGGCCCAATTCACCGAGATCGCATCCATTTGGTACTCAAACTTGGCCATTTGGTTGGTGTCGGCCACGCCTTCCTTGCGCACAGCCTCGCATTTGGGGTTCTTGGCATCAGGGTCGCACAAGAAGGCCCCAATGTACCCATTGGCAATGGGAAAACATCGGCCTTCGTAGTTGATGCCCCAATGCAGCGTCCCGTTGTTGTCGATCACGCCCAAGTCAGCATGCACATCGCACGCGGCGCTGATTTCTTGCGGCAGGCACGTGTTGGCATTGATGCGACCACTGTCTTGGGCGGCTTTGACCTACATACACGAGTCGAGAATCGAGTATTCGGACGGCCGTTGTCGTACCGAGTAGTACCCGCCCTGGCCCTGGGCCGTCGTGTACCCCGCGGGGCAGTTGTTGTTGGCAGCATATCGAAGGCCTTGGTACCAGCTCTTGTGACCACGCGAGGCAAACGCACTCGTGGGCGCATCGGGCATATTGGCGCCTGGCGTTGTACAGCCTTTGCCGTAGACGCAGTATATGTTGGTCGAGTTGGTCGTTGGATCTGTGTCGGGGCCGCCGCGCACGACCGGCACACGGCGGTACTCGTCTGGCATGCCCGGGGCGATCTGGATCGAGGATGAGATGGCGGCACCCCCGCCTTCCAAAATGTCAATCTCGGGCGCGCCGCGGCCTTGGTTTGGATTGAGACCGTAGCCAGGGGTTGCGTTGCACGCGCTGATGATTTGGTTGGACGCCAAGTCTGGGTCGCATTCGTTGTACGTCCATGGCCACATGCGGGTCGTGGATGCCGTGAAGAGCGCGCGGCCGAGGTTCCCCATGAGCCAGATGCCAGGCCATGTTGGGTAGTACCCGCCGTCGATGACGGGCGTGAGTGGCGGCAACGGCACCTTTTGGTCTTTGACCCATTGGAAACCGAGTGCATTTGGGTTGGTCGTGATGCTCGCATGTTCACTGTCCGAAATGTTGTTGATCGCGCCTGGGAGCTTGGCAGCAACTTCAATCATGCCTCCCTGGATGCAAAATTTGTTCCACGATTGCATCATGCCAGCCGAGTAGTACTAGACAAGCACGACAAAGATGAGGTAAAGGTTGCTGGGCTGCCTATGGATTTACCGTTGTGCCCGTTTGAAACGAGGGAATGTCCAGCCACTGGTTGAAGTATGTGATGTTGGTTTCGAGCGCCTCGACCTTGTTGATGAGTTTCCCGCCTTTCGTGTACACATTCGAGGAATTGTAAAGCTCCAGGGCGGCGTTGACGCCATCGGGGATGTCCAGCGCGGTCCACAAGTGATCCTTCCCGGCCTTGAATGATCGACCATCGATCTCAAACTCGTCGCTCATGACGAGATCCCATGTCTGACCGCGGGACGTCTTCTTCTTCATGGCTGCCTGTGGTGTGTCCACATCGACCCAGATACCGACTCCAGACTTGGCTGGGTATGCGTCATATTCATAGTCCAAGGCATGGGCGCCCGCCGTGAGAAGTGCGAGGACGGGCCCAATGCGCATCCTCGGATACGTGTGCGGAGAAAAAATGATTTGATGCGGGTCGACATGATTTGCCAAGCGTTTCAGAAGATATGAGACAAACGAGACAGGAATTAAAATATTCTCGTACACTTGGGGAATGTAGCGCATATTTTATGCTGGCATTTGTGTTCAGAATTCAAAAACGGACGATAGATCCCTCAAGGGCATTTGATCATTCCCTCTTTATAATGACTTTAAAGGTGTTCAGTCTGGCGAATATCCGTGGTTTACCTCGGTATTGTCACTGTTGGGAAGTTGTTGGGCTTGAATTTTCATCCATTTCATGACTTCGTTTTGCTCAAAATTGGGAGGTTTTGCAATAACTGTCCAAATGCGGCAAGCAACTTGTCCAACGTTGCATCGTACTGGGCAAAGGCCAAGAGTGAAATTTTGAATCCCATCGAACTTCATGCAAGCGAACTTTACTAAGTCGGGATGGCGGCGCCGTCGCTGTTCAAGCTTTGTCGGACTTGCTTGGTCCTTCATGGCCGCAATGTAGTGTCGCCGAGCAACTTGCTTCGCGCATCAAAGTAGCACATTGCATCGTCCCACATGTCCATGGGAAATCGAGCCGCAAGATGGCGCCTCGCTTTGTCTGCCGGATCAACTTCAGTCTTCTTGGTCGACTCGTTGGTCCATGCCTCCAATGCCGTCGTCGACGCGGCGAGATGCCTTCGCAAATAGACAACGAGCATGATGCAATTCATGTCGGCTTCGAGGATGGCAGTGTTTTCGTCGGATTTCCAACACATGGCGATCAACGTGGGGAAGAGGATGTCTTTGTATCTACCATCACAACCATGGTCATTCGAAAACCACAAGAGGAGACCATCGTACCGAGTCTCGCTAAAGAACTGAAAAGGAAGCGTCGCGACACGCTGAATAATGTTCTCGGCACCGTCGAGACTTAGTCGAAGTGACTCTTGATGTGGTGGGGACTTCAGTGCGTAGAACCCAATGAGATGGAGTAATTCTGTGAGCACATCGTCCATGGAAGAAGGCGACGTGGTGTCGGTCCTGGCTGCGGCAGTCGCGGCAAGAACGGCATGGACTAAGTGGAGGAAGGTCTGCTGGTGCGTCGCGGACCCCAACGTCGCTTGGAACCATGCCACATCAAAGGCGGCAATGTTGTTGAGAGCACGTAAGATGAGGGCACTCAGTGTGAGGAGGTGCGGCGACGGAGATGACGGCTGTGTCGCTGTCCCCATTTCAATGTAGAGCTGGAATGGAAAGCTCATGAGAAGCAGCGAGACAATCCCTGTCGTCGACCATGAGCACAAAATCGAGTGAGTTCCTATGTCTACCCAAGAGGCCGGTGGTTTTGAAGATTTTGACGAGCGGGACACGGAGGTCTGCCATCGTGCGCGGCACGAGCTGCCGCCGGTGCATGGCAGATGGACTGTTGGTCAAAGCGACGAGGAAGTAGAGCGTGAGGCGGAAGAGGTCGGTTTGCTGAGTCACGGCTGGCGAGACAAGCGCGAATCGATCGGCGATGCGGAAGAGGATGCCGACATTCACAATGTACCTTGACGGCAAGCTGTGAGTGATGTCGATGTATATACTTTGTACCGGATGACGTCGTCGCGGATCGTTTCTAGCTTGGACGAGGACACGGGACCAAGACAGAGCGAGACCATGGGCAACGCCCAAAGCAGTACGTCGTTGCGGTCCCAATGTTGAAGGGCCCAAACGAGCACGTCCACAAGGGGCAGTACGAGGTTGTCGGCAAGAAGGACGTCGACATGGGGATGAAACGGCGCCGACAGCGCCAGGAGGAGACGCAGTGCAGTTGCGATCGTGGGTTTGGAAGCCCATCGAAGGGTCGGCACATGGGCGAGGGTCTTGAGGAGCGAGCGGCATGGATGCACGATGTCGGATGCGGGCATCGTCTGCAAGACAGAATGGAGCCCCGAGTCATTCTATGCATCATGCGTGAAAAACAAGGCAGCGAGGCAGCGCCTAGTTTACCGCCGCATCAATGTGGCGATGGAGTTGCCGCAAGATGTCGTCAATGTGGTCTGTCAGGGGTGGCATCGAGTGGGGAAACCCATGTTTTGTGAGCGCGCGCATGCGGTCTCGAAGGCGCTGTGCGTTTTTTCGCATGGTGTTCTCCATGGACGCTTCCAGCGTCGACGGATGTTGGAGCGATTCGATCGCGACGTGGTTGTGTCGTTTTTGCTGCCCTCGTCGCTTTTTGCCTTTGGCGTTCTTTTCCTGTTGGTACTTGAGGCGCCGCGCTTGCACGCCCTCGTGTCGCTTTTGGATTTCATGCAGTCGAAGTTCCAGTTGTTCTTCTTTGGCTTTGGCCGCCGCGCGAATGCTCTCGGCCTATGTCATGCGTCGACGCCATGGTCGCGTCGCGTGTACCTTGAGACTCGCCTTGTCTTTGATTTGACGGAGCAAATTTTCCCGCCGCACGGCCACGTGGTCGAGGCGTTGTTGCAACTTTCAAGATGAGAGCGGTATGTTGACAAAATCGTGTTACCTCGATCTTGCGATCTTGGTGCATGAGCGTCTGAATAAAGTTGATTTCGTCGACTTTGGTGTTTTCCGACCCGGCCTTGGTCACGATCCACCGCAAGTGCGCTTGCTTGAGTCGATCGGCGCGTGCCAATTTCTCCCACATCAAGTCCTGTGGGCGACAATCAAGTCCATACAACTCCTTGTTAGTAGACCTTTTGTTTCTTGCGCGACGTGAGGTTGCGAGAGGTCACGTCTTGCATGCGCTCGGCGGCCATGCGAATGCGCGACAACTACACACTGCCATGGACAACGGTTAAACATGCTGCGCTGGTGTACCCGGGCCGATTCAATCGCATGCTTGTTGGCATTCACTGTGTCGAGGCGTTGCTCCGAGAGAAGCTTCGTCTCGGACGGAGACCGCTTGGGCTTACGAGGCAAACTGAGCTTCTGGTGCATCGCGAGCTCCTGTACGACCGTGTCTGTCGAACTTGGTGCTGGCGACGCGGGTCTACAAATGGTGATTACGACAAGAACGCGTGCACGAGGCCACACCGAGACGAATCGGGTTTCTCCGTCACAAGCTCAACGGGCGAAAACGATTTGGCCATGCGCTCAAGGGCTTTCACGACCGTTGGCTTGACGACGTTGCTTCCTTTCTTCACTTCCCACGCAAGCGACGCCTTCGAACTCATCCTCGACTGCATTTGAATCCGCTCGACGAGCTACAAAATGAGTGGCAGATGAGAAAGGACGGTGAAACACGCAAGACCAACTTTGACAAAGTCTTCGTGGCACGACACGAGCACGCGCGCAGCTTCCTCGCACCGCGGCGTGCTGCTCTCAAGTTCGCACATGCAATACAATTCGTCCACAGCACTTTGCGACAAGGTGAAACGCGTTGAAGTGGGTGCGTGTACCTGTTGACGTTGCGGAACAAATAGTCCCAGAGACGCATCTTGAACGAAATGTGTTCGTCGTCCACGTCGTGATGCGAGGTACCGCCTTTCTCGTCCGAGGGGTCGTCGTCGTCTTCGTCATCAAGGAGTTCTGCCACAAATATGTGCCGACCCGAAAACAGAACGACAACCCACCTCGGCAGCGCAACTCGGAATACCTATTTGCGTGCAAGATCGTGGACCTGACCGCCGTTCCTCCGCCGTCATGCACGGCGGCAACCATCGCATGGTGCTGTTTCGCGCTATCGAAATGTCGGTTCTTTCTCGGTTGCAGTCGAGAAGAATCTCACTTGCGCATCTAGCTTCCACGGACAACTGAGTCCACGTCCACGCCAACCTACGCATTCGTTGGTTTGTCTTCGCGGAGAGCTATCTCCAATTATGTACCCGTTTCGACCCCTAGGTGCATGCACCCGCGGCACGATCGCTTCTTCGAAGATGGTGATGATCCTGTGTCTCTTCACAGTTTTTAAAATGCCAAAACCTCTACGATTTGATAGTATTTGATTTCAGAAGCAGCACCAAACCTCTACAACTCGATCTGCCCCCACCCGATCTTTCGAATCAAGGACGATGTCCACGCTCGACATCAAGCTCAACCGCGTCGACCGCGTCTTCCGCCCGCATGTACGTGATCCACCTCGAGCACATGCACATCATCCCTCGTAGGAGCTTGTGCAGGGGCATGTGATCATCCATGCGACGAATGCCTTTAGTCATTCGGGCATCTCGATGCGCGTGGAAGGCAGCGCAAAGCTGCAATTGAGCGCCAAAAGCGTCGGCCTCTTTGAAGCATTCTACAACACAGTCTCGCCGTTGGAGTTGGTGTACTTTCACATTCCTGTCATTGGCCCCGGGAAGGTCCCCGTCGGGATCACAAAGGTCCCGTTCGAGTTTGAACTCCATTCGATCGATGGAAAGCAAGGCCTCGTCGAGACATACCACGGGGTCTACGTGAGCGTCAAGTACGAGATCATCTGCGACTGCCCGCGTGGGATCATGAAGAAGACCCTCCATCGAACACTCGAATTCATCGTCGAAGTCCCTCTCCAGAACGCATTGCCGGATGCGCCCGAGGACTTTGTCATCACGCCCGAGAAGCTCGAGAATGTCCGCGTGGTACGTCGCGTCCTCGAGTCGTCGTCATAATGTGTGCTTGTAGAGCACAACGCGAACGTTGCCGACGTTTCACATCACGGGACGCATCCACCGCACCAACTGCCCCGTGAACTTGCCCTTCACTGGCGAAGTCCGTCTCCCACATCAACTCTAGTATCACTCATGCATGCCCGTCGTAGCTCATCGTGGAAAGCGCGTCGGCGCCGCTCAAGAGCATCGAATTGCAGCTCATTCGCGTCGAGAGTGTGAGTACGTTGGCATCATGTGAGTTTGCTCTCCATTGACCCCCGTGTAGCCCACTCGGAAGGCATTGCGCGTGATGGTACGTGCCGCCATCGTCTTTGCATGCAATGGACAATTGAATACTGCGTTAGCGACCGAAATTCAAAACGTTCAAGTTGGCTGGGGCGACGTCTGTCGCCACGTTTCGATTCCGCTGTACATGATCTTCCCGCGCCTCTTTACGTGCCCGACGATGCTCACGGCAGGTCCGTCTTGTCGAAGAGAACATGGAAGAGCTTATCATACACATCATGTAGGGTTCAAAGTCCAGTTTGAAGTGAACGTTGTCGTGCTTTTCGAAGATGGCTACATGATCACGGAGAACTTTCCGATCCACTTGTATCGATGAGCGACGCGTGCGATGAGGACAAATGCATCCTCGAACGAGGGCCCCACGCGTCACAGAGGTTCATGATGAACAGTATTTGAGCGACGTGGTGCGCCAAGCTTTCGATGTGTTTGTGTTCAAAAAGCAAAGTCGGCGAAACAAGCGACCACCTGCGCGCAAGGATGCCAGGCAGATCGAAGCGACGACATTGATGTTTGCTCGCATGCAAAGGTTGCCCTTGGTGATCTTGCGTGGACAAGGCCCTTTGGAAATCTGGCGAGCGGATGCAAAGAACGCACACAAACATCGACGCCAACGAATCAACACAGTCGTGCTCAGTTCACTTGATGAATGCATATGAGAAATGCGCAAATGTGTTGCTGCGCATTGGAAACGACACGCGGCCTCCCTTTGTCAGTTGAGATACCAACTGAATGGCCACGTGCCGTTCGTCCTTCGCACCACCTTTTATTTCTCCGCTACGGAAGCCCGGCGTGGACGATACCACCACGGGAGATTACCATCTGCAGGATGAGAGCAGCGAGTACACTTGGGTTCGACATATTCCCGCAGAATGGTGCATACGGATGGCATTCTCAAGTGGAACTGCAGCGCGGCTCGAAATTTTGAGCCTCAAGCCGTCCCACATTGATGTCTCGGACACAATGCCCACGTCCATGACGACGTTTATTCTTAAAACGTACATCTTGGACAGGTCATTTTGGTTTGACGTGGATGGTTTTATGTTTAAACTGATTTGTGTGTCTCCAGGTCGCGGCCGCGCACATGCGACACCTAAAGCAGCACATGTCCGTGGCCGCCGCGGCGGCGAAGAGATGAGAGGACCACGCGAGAAGCGGCGTCATATTCACATTCATCACCGTTGACATACATGCGCGTGAGCAGGTCCCTTGCGCTTCTCCACGCGGCCGCAACGTCCGTGCGCGCCATTGACCAGGACTACGAAGCATACCCGACCAAATCCGGCGTCGGCGTCTGGGTCGACGTCGACACACCAGTTGCCGCACGCACCAAGGTCACGTCCCGCGGCGAGACGTGGGAGTTGGTCATGAGTGACGAGTTTGAGATCGACGGGCGGACGTTCGAAGCCGGCAAGGATCATCTCTGGACAGCATTGGACATTCCTGATGGTGTCAACGCCGCCATGGAGTACTACAACGTGACGAATGTGTACACAAAGGGCGGGAAGCTCATCAACAAGGTCGAAGAAGGACCCGTGAACGTCACGTATTTCAACCAGTGGCTCGAAAAGCCTGCGTTTGAAACCAGTCAAATGGTACGCCATCCTATCATTTTGACGCTGGGCCTCATCAACAGTGTAGCACTACACTGCAGGCATGATGCAATCGTGGAACAAATTCTGTTTCCAAGGCGGGTTGATTGAAGTGTCGGCCAAGCTGCCGGGGGCGATCAACGACAAACCCAGTGACGAACACAAGAGCGTCACCACAAATCCAAATGCGATTGGCGAGTTCTGGGAAAATGGCCAAAAGAAGAAGCTGACGGTCTTTGACCGCGTCAAGGATGGGGCGTACTACCCCACTTGGCCAGGCATTTGGCTTCTTGGGAACCTTGGGCGCGCGCTCTTTACAGCATCCACGACTCGCATGTGGCCATGGAGCTACAACGAATGCGACCCAGAGTTAGACAAACATCAGTTGATTAGCGCGTGCAATTCGAATCCAGGCTTTGGCCTCAACCCCAACCAAGGCCGGGGCGCGCCCGAGATTGACATCTTGGAAGGCGGAGGTGCCGCCATCTCATCCTCTATTCAAGTTGCCCCGGGCATGCCCGACGAGTACCGTCGCATGCCGATCCAAAAGATCGACAACAAGTACTGTGTCTACGGCAAGGGCTGTGAAACACCCGGCGCTAACATGCCCGATGTGCCAACTGCCACGTATGCTTACCGAAAGCACATGAACTGGTACCAAGGTTTGAAGTACGCCGCCAACAACCGATGTCCGTCCATCGAAGTCGACAAGCAACAGCCAGAGCCAGTGATCCAAGCCCAAAAGAACCGTGCACTCGTCACCGCCAATGGCTACAACAAGCTACAGATGAGTGCTGGCCGCGATGTGAATGCCGATTTGAGCTTGATTGACGGCAAAGGCAACGTTCGATGGGGTATCAACTACAATGGCACGTGCTTCCCTATTGCCAATGGGTACATTGGGGCCTTCTTGTGCGACCCTGATGCCAAGAACCCCAAATGCGAGGCTGTGCGCAAGGAAGGCGTGGCCGACACCAACCAAATGGACAAGTTCGAGTACCAAATGGATGCGATCTCGGCCAACTGGGACATTGGCCACGAGGCCTACGTCACGTTTTATACGTATCAAGTCGAATGGTATGTCATTGTGTTGTTGGATTGTAACACTCATGCATGTACATTAGGGTCATGGGCGAGAATGGTTATGTCCGGTGGAATTTGTTTAACCAGCCGCTGTACGAGATTCCGTCATCATCGTTGACGAATCCGCCGCAAGCGCCTGCTGGGTCGGGGAAGCCACGCAACCCCAAGAAGATCCAAGTTGAGGAGCCGCTGTACGTCATCTTCAACGTCGCCTTGGCCAAAGCATGGGGTAAGGACGGCGATGCTCATGCCATGTTGAGCTTACAACATGCAATAGGGGCAACGCCGCCAAACAGTGACATTGGCCCGTGCCGCGGCAACGCGACCCACCCCACCCCTGGCTCGGACGCGTACAACAAATCCAACAACATTTGCGATTCGTTCCCCATGTACATGGAGGTCGACTACATTCGCATCTACCAAGACAAGACCACGATGTCGGTCGGGTGTGACCCGCCGACCCACCCGACCAAGGAGTGGATCGATGGCCACATCAAGTGGTACACGGATGCCAAGAACCCCATGATTCGCGTCGACGGCGGCGCAACGTGCAACTCGGACAATGATTGCCTGTCGTCCCAAGCGGCAGTCGCAACCGGTCGTTGCAAGGCCCGCCAATGTGCCTGCGCGTCGGGCTACGGCGGTCCGCGCTGTACCAAATTCAAGGGAAGCAAGTCCGTTTCGATCAGCGATCCCAACTACTTTGGCCCGCAGCTGATTTATGCGGGTGTATTGGCAGCGGCCATGGTCGCAGCGGTCGTGCTCACGTCGGTCGTGCGGAAGCGCCGCATGGCGTCGGCGGCATCGTTCTATGCGATGGCGGCGCAATCGCGGCGAAACAAGGATACGACACAGGGTGTGCACGAAGGTGGCGCTGTGGCGCCGGACGAATCAGCCGCATCGGACGCGCCGAACCAACAACAAACACGGCGGTTCTACGCGCCGACGATCCCGTTCGAGCCGACCAAATAGTGGAAACAAGTGTTGCGAGTGACGAGTTAATATTTTATTGAAAGGACATGAGCTACATCATGTGAGAGCCTGCCAACGTAATGAGTCGTTGGCTAACCTCGCAAGTTTTTATTGCAGAGGTCAAGTACCGAGCCTTGGTACCCTTCCTGCTGCACAGTGTCGGTAGTACATGTAAACAACCCACATGGACAACCCTGATGATTGAAGTCTAGGCGGTGGACAAGGAGTCATCCGTCCCTCATAGAACCAACTCGTCCCATGTTCAATTCCACAATCGATGCCATGTTCGATGTCTCCCTATATACCAACACGACAATTGTCCGCCTTGTCCTCACTACCTCGTCGGGCAAGTTCCAGCGCTCAAACGATGGGCGCCAATGACGACACGGTTGGCCCCACCGAGGCTGTCGTCGTAGGGAGCGGCAACCGTGCCGTCGGTGGGGTCAACCGTGTTGTCAGAGACACCTTTCGTTCGGTCAGTTGAGACGCATGAAGGTTGTTGAAAGCATGTCATGTCGGTGAAGGAAGCACGAATCACGAAATGAGCGTCAAGCAGCGAGCTTTGGCTGGCTCAAATGTTTGACGGTATATTTGAACAATCGAGTTTTGCCGAGTCAACCGTGTTGTCACCTTTCGTTCGGTCCGTGCGAGAGCCTCTTTTGGTCGAGTGGCGGGATGCGATTGTTGGCCAAAAGCAAGCATATAGTTGATACCTGGTGGTAGGCCTCCTGGACCCAACAACTACTTGAACCCCAACCCTCCCACAACATTCTCTGAATCCCTGCTATCCCATCCGCCTTGAAGCTCGTCACGCTGATACATGTCATGGTTCTAAATATGTTACAGTTGTACTTCGCAGTACAGTGTTGTTTGGTACTACCCCGGAGTACCTTGGCATGAATGAGCATCACACGAGATGGAGAGCCCCCACTGAAATTGGCAGTCAGAGAGCTTCAAAAGGGCACGTGGTCGGCAGCTACTGGTTGAACGATTCCCGCTTGGACTCGCATGTGAATGGAGACCGTTCATGGGCGCAATCGGCGGAAGGACGCGACAAGTGCGCTGTTGATGGCGTCGCCACGGAGATGCGACAGCAGCATTGAAAGCAAAATGTCACTGTTCATTGGGTCCACAGGTGTAAAAGGTGGTCTGCATCTCCACGATGGCAGATGTGGTACGAGACACGTGAGCATCTCGCGCACGACGAACGCTCCCTTGTCTTGCTTTGTCTCTGGGAACAGGACGCACCAACTCAAGTGAGGCATCGACGACAGGCATCAACGCAACTTGGGGCGTGGTCATCACGTGAACCTCTCGTGCCACATGTAACGTACCCATCTGTCTCGAGTGAGACATGCCAACGCACCGACGACGCTGTATAAAACAAGGCGGCCCCGCACGCAGACCTTGCCCAAAAAGCGTCCAAGGCCGGGGAAAGGGCATCCAAAGCAAACTCATATTTTCCCACAGACAACACAGGCAGCATACACATGCAAGCTGCCACTCTCCTCGTTCTTCTCCAGGCCATCGTGTCAACGGTCGAGGCTATCGACCACGACTACGAAGCATACCCGACCAAATCCGGCATTGGCGTCTGGGTCGACGTCGACACACCAGTTGCCGCACGCACCAAGGTCACGTCCCGCGGCGAGACGTGGGAGTTGGTCATGAGCGATGAATTTGAACTGGACGGGCGGACGTTCGAAGCCGGCAAGGATCATCTCTGGACGGCATTGGACATTCCTGATGGTGTCAACGCCGCCATCGAATACTACAACGTGACCAACTTGTACACAAAGGGCGGGAAGCTCATCAACAAGATCACCGAAGGGCCCGTAAACGTCACGTATTTCAACCAGTGGCTCGAAAAGCCTGCGTTTGAAACCAATCAAATGGTACCGTCGTCGTGTCCCAGTCAACTCATGCACTTTGCCGTAGCACTACAGCGCCGGCATGATGCAATCGTGGAACAAATTCTGTTTCCAAGGCGGGTTGATTGAAGTGTCGGCCAAGCTGCCTGGGGCGATCAACGACAAACCCAGTGACGAACACAAGAGCGTCACCACAAATCCAAATGCGATTGGCGAGTTCTGGGAAAATGGCCAAAAGAAGAAGCTGACGGTCTTTGACCGCGTCAAGGATGGGGCGTACTACCCCACTTGGCCAGGCATTTGGCTGCTTGGGAACCTTGGGCGCGCGCTCTTTACAGCATCCACGACTCGCATGTGGCCATGGAGCTACAACGAATGCGACCCAGAGTTAGACAAGTTTCAGATGATTAGCGCGTGCAATGCGACGCCAGGCTACGGCATGCATCCCAACCAAGGCCGGGGCGCGCCCGAGATTGACATCTTGGAAGGCGGAGGTGCCGCCATCTCATCCTCTATTCAAGTTGCCCCGGGCATGCCCGACGAGTACCGTCGCATGCCGATCCAAAAGATCGACAACAAGTACTGTGTCTACGGCAAGGGCTGTGAAACACCCGGCGCTAACATGCCCGATGTGCCAACTGCCACGTATGCTTACCGAAAGCACATGAACTGGTACCAAGGTTTGAAGTACGCCGCCAACAACCGATGTCCGTCCATCGAAGTCGACAAGCAACAGCCAGAGCCAGTGATCCAAGCCCAAAAGAACCGTGCACTCGTCACCGCCAATGGCTACAACAAGCTACAGATGAGTGCTGGCCGCGATGTGAATGCCGATTTGAGCTT
>VJMH01005708.1:0-18296 GCA_009835185.1 Aphanomyces stellatus | reverse complement strand
GTTCTTGTAGTAAGCCGCCGACGGCTTGGGCATAAAGTCAAACCCGCCCAAATGGGTGCGCTTGCGCATCTCGGACATTGTGTGGAAGATGTCGTTGGTCTTGAGTGCCATGTGTTGGAGGCCCGGGCCTTCGTTCTGTTCCAAGAACGTTTGGATCTGCGACTTGCGCTTCGTGCCGAACGTGGGTTCGTTCATGGGGAGCAAGATCATTTCGCTGTTGTTGGCCAAGACCATCGAATTGAGACCCGAGTCCACGGTGCCGACGTCTTCAGCCGTGAATTCGGCGTACTCGTGCCATCCTGTGTAGCCGCAGACGTACTCCATGGCTTCGAGGAGGTTGGGGAGGTTGCCCACGGCATGGTCCAAGCGCTGGAGGCCGAGGCTCAGGTCGGGGCCGTCCACGTCCACGTAGCCAGGCATGAAGCGGCCCGAGTAGTTGCCGCTCACGTAGCGCAAGACGACATCACCGTAGAGCTTGACTTCCGAGATGACCTGGGTCTGGCCCGTCGCCGCGTCCGTGAGCGTGTGCGGCGCGTTCACGCCGACGGCGCCGTGCTGGACCGAGACGTTGTAGGCTTCCGTGGCGTCGTCGACAGTGATGGCCATGGCGCGGACGGCGAGGCCATGCTTGTTGCAAAATTCGTGCGCGAATGGGACGTCAAAGGCCGGGAGCGGCTGCGCGGCGGTCGCTTCCTTTTGGTTGGCGCGCGAATACGGCGCCGTGATGACGAGCTGGAGCTCTCCCGATTGCATCACGTACGACGCGTACGCGTGGTTGCCCGTGGATTGGTCCGACTTGGCCACGAGATTGAGGCCGGCGCCCCAGCCAAAGCGCTTGGACACGTTGGTCGCGTCCTGGCAGTAGAACTCGACGTGGTGGAACTTGTGCATTGCAAAGCGGTCCGACTTGGGGTTGTGGCGAACAAAGTTTTGGAACCCGACGAGCTTCATCTTGGTGGGTTGGTCCGTCGTCGTGTTTGTCGCCATCGTGTCAATGAGGGGTGTGCGGAAGACTGCAAAACCAAAAGTGAGCTCTGGAGTTGATTGTCAGGGGGTGCGTTGCTCTAGACATAAATACGTGGCGGATGCGTGTTTATGCGTGGGATTATCGAGATGACCACTGGGAGGACGTCGATATTTGTAATCCAACGCACTGAGTCAAGCGTCACAGGAGCTGACAGAGGGAATTTGCAATCGCATGCGCAAGCATGGGCGGTATGATTGCAAGCGAGATTGAAGTCGACGAATTGATAGTAGAGGCGCCGACGCTGGGGCTGCATTGGGGTCATTAGATTGGCCAAGACATTGCTCGGTTCACTGTCTTTTCCATACGTAGTGGAAGTCCATTGCCATGCTATTGATACGCGATGGACGTCCACGGAGGCGTCGTGGGTGGCGTCGCGGACCACAAGGACATCAACTTGTTCAAGCGCCGTCTCACCATGTGCTCAGGTTGAAGTTGAATATTAATTGACAGAGGTAGATTTCGATGGAATATTCAAAACCAGAGGTTTTCAGACGTGCAATTTGTAAACACATCATGGTGTTGACAAATTCGTACAACGCAAACATGTACTGTTGGGTCAACGGCCCTATGCATTTGATCCACAACCAACGTACTCCGGAGTACAGAACAATCCTTGGTCAAAGGTCGACACCATGACGCACGCACATCCATGACGAGGCGTAGATGGAGCTGCGGGTGCCCCTCAGAAGTCCCACAGAACGCCAACGAACCAAGGCGCAATATGCAGAGAGACGACACAACAAGGCATGGGTACAAGGCAAAAGAAACTAAATACTACAAGTGGAGAGGTTCAAAACCGAGCTCCTTGATGGCTTTCGGGGCCATCTCGCGAATGCGTTTGCTAGACGAGAGCGGCCGCGCGGCAGGTCCCGTGTTGCTCACTTCGTTGAGGAGCGATTGCAGCACAGACGCGCCGTTCTGGGCGTTGATAAGACGTCGGACCGAGTCTAGACACGTCCTAAATATTCGCGTGGTGGCGAGCGCTGACGTACCGACGACACAAATGTTGGAGACGATCCACACAGCCAGCGCTTGGACGTTGGCGTTGGGGGCCGACAAGAGACGGAGGAAGCGGGGCACGTGGGTCGTAAAGTCGATCGTTTGTTTGGCCAAGTCATCGGCCGAGAGCGACGCAATGCCAAGGAGCAGGAGCTGCAACTGCGCACCGTTTTCGTGGTCGTGGTCGGCGAGCGCGGCAAGGAGCGCGCGGAGGCCGCCATGCAGAACGATCGACTGCCGCAGGTCGAGGACGGCCGCCAAGTTGACGAGCACATGCAACGCCTCGGCGTGGTACGTCGTTGCGTCGACGGCGTCGGCGGTCTGCACGATCTCGACGAGGCGTTTCATGGCGCCGACCATGAGGGGACTGAGCGCCAAGGCCACGTTGCCTCGCGTGAGCGTCCCCAGCAGCCCCAAGAGGGCTTTGATCGTTGGTGGATTCAATTGTGTAAGCGGGTCGTGCTCGAGCAGATGGAGGAGCGGCGGGAGCGCCAACGGTTCGAGGCGCGCGAGGACCGCGGCGTCTGGGTCGCCGTCGTCGGTATGGACGAGGGCCGTGAGGAGCTCGAGCGCAAGGAGAAGCCGATTGAGCACGGGGTGGACGCTGGCGGGAGTAACGAGTCGCAGGAGCAGGACGAGGTTGGCGTCGTTGGTGGTCACACTGGCGCGGATGATGCGATTCGAATTGGTCTCGGGCGTCAACCCCGCCGCGAGTGCCGTGAGGCTCGCGACCGTGAGCTTGTCGATGCCACCGTGGAGGGCATTGAGCAAGTATTGCACGACGCGCGCGACGACGTCGTCGACGGCGTCCAGAGCTGGCAAGTGGAAGAGGAGACAGAGGACACGGCCGGTGTTCTTTTGCGCTTTGGGCTACGCCCAATGGTTAATAATTTCATCCAAGGGATATGGTCCATCACGACACGCACCTCGGTGACCTCGGCCACGTAGGCCAAGAGCTTGGTCGCGACCTTGTCGACTGGAATGTCCAATTCAGCCGTACGCTGCTGCTCGCCCCAGACGTGGACGGCGACGCGGAGGATTTTGCTGGCCGTGGGCGACGCAAAGTACTCGATGTACTGGATGAGTTCGAGCACGACGTCGGCGTCGCATTCACAGAGGCGCCGCGCGAGGTCAGCGTCTTGGGTCACGCAGCTGAGCACCCACGCGACATGGAAGAGGTTGTGGGGCGGCTGGTCCAGGTCGCGGACGGTCGTGAGGAGGAGCGGGAGGAGGTTGGCCGCCACGACGCGTCGACAGACGGTCTTGTGTTTGGAGCAGAGGATCGCGAGGACGCGGAAGACGTGTTCGTTGCACGGCGCGTCGGCGCGATGGAGGATCTGCGCCAGCACGGGCACGGTCGCGTGGCGGAGGAGCGCCTCCTGCGTGCCGTCGACATGCAGAATCGAGCTGAGGCAGACGAGGACATGCCGGACGACGTCGAGGTCGACGGCTTCGAGGCACTCCAGGAGGAGCGAGACGCAGCCGGCACCAAGCTCGGGCTCGCGCAGGAGGAGCGCCGAGAGCAGGTACGCCGCGTGGGCTTGCGCGTCGCGGGTCAACTGGTTGAGGCAGTGGAGCAGCGCGAGGGCGCCATTGGTCGACGTGCCGCGGCTGGCCAGGGCCAAGCGACTCACAACTTCCGACTCGAGGCCGGCGCGCGCCGACTGCGCAAGGCACGCGAGAAGCGGCACTTGGTTGGCGATGGTCGAGGTCGACGTAAAGAGCCGGACGAACGCATCGAGGCATTGGAGGCGATGAAAGGCCAGCACGACGGGCGGCAACTGCGTCAGGTCCGAGAGAAGACGGAGGAGGAGGGCGAGGCGTCGCGGGTCCATTGAGAGATCTTCGACGGCTGTGACGAGGTGCTTGAGTCCATTGTCAAATGCAAACGCTGAGGGGAGGAGGACGTGCGTGAACTGAAGCACGATCGTTGCAAGGTCGGCTAAGTAGGCCAGCGCGACATTGGGCTGCTTGGGCGGGAGCGTGTACCGAACGAGGCAGCCCACGATCGCATCAAAGACCGACGCGGTCGACTCAAGCACATGGGACGCGAGTGCATGCGTCGCCAGCGCTTGGAGGAGGCGGAAGAGGTGCGCGTGGGCGATGGTGGCTGGTTTGGTCAGACTCTCGAGGGTCTTGTGCGGCGCTGGCGGCGGCTCCATGAGCAATGGGCATAGCGGCACGAGGCAGTTGGCGTCCGGGACGACAATCTCCACGAGAAAGGAAGCGGTGGCATCGGCAGGCGATGATGTAGCGACGCGGTAGAGGAAGGTGAGGATGCGGCCGGTCGCGGCCATGTTGCACCCGACGAGCGACGTCGCGAGGGCACAGAGGGTTGGAAACGCATCGCGCCAGGACCAAAAGCCAAAGCCATTCGCCGTGACGCCGCGCGCGTGCAGCGAGAGCAGCATGTCCATGACCACGTCTTGATTCGCACCCGTCAGCGTGTTGAACTCGTCGACGTAGAGCCGAAGGAGCGTCGGCGGCGCGCTGTCGCACGCGGCAAACGCTGAAAACCCCGCGACTTTGGCCAGACACTGGATGCACTCGTTGCGGAACGTCGGGCCGCGTGCGGCAGCCGCCACGAGCGTCGGGATCACGCGCTCAAGGATCGCATCGTCTGTGACGACGTCCATGTCGAGCGTCGCCTGCATCTTGGCCAAGCGGGCGGCGCGCGCGGCTCCGTCTGTCGTCTCGTCGCAAAACGCCGCCAAGTCAAGCACGAATGCTTCGCTCAAGTCGATGCTGTAGCCAAGGAGATTGAGGATCGCGGTTGTCATGGCCTTTTCATGCGGCGAATTGATTTCGAGGCATTCGAGCTGCGCTTTGACGCCGAGCGCCTTGAGCGTGTCGACAACATCGCCGCCGGCCGTCACGAGCAGCGTGAGCATTTCAAGCGCCGCGGTCTTGGATGTCGTCAAGAGCCCAACGATGCGCTCGATCGCGGCCTTGGAATCGCTCGAGCATTCGAGGAGTTGGAGCAGCTTGGCGTCGGCGCGCCACAGTTTGTTGATTGCGAGCAACGTGTTCAAACTCGAGACTTGGATGGCTGTGTCGGTCGCACGTGTGAGGATGTGCAGCACGCCGCGGAGAATGTCGCCTTGCCAAGGCACGTCGGCGTCGCTGACGATTGACGCGTTGCCGCCATGGTCGGCCGTGGGGTGGAGCAAACGGGATGTGCAGTACAAGAGGACGGGGTAGATTTGTCCGAACCGACGACGGAAGGCCGGGTCGTCATTCGTCAGTTGACGATCGTGCCACGAGAGGATGTCTTGCACAAAGCAAATCGCCGTCGAGACATCGCGCCAGAGCGGCGGCGACGACGATGTACCCTCGTCCATTGTGATGGCAAAGAGGTACACGCGCAACATGTCTGGCGGCGAGACGACGGCGGCGGCGTTGACGCTCGCGCGGCTGCACGTGCGCGCGTGAATCGATTCGACGTTCTTGGCCAGGAGCGTCCGTGCGGACGCCGCCGCACGCACGGCCGTGAGTACGAGCGTGCACCACGCAGGCGACAAGAGCGCAAGGTGGCCGAGGAACGAGAGCACCGAGACGTGGAGGAGGTCCTTGGGTAAGTACGCCGCGACGAGCAGCGGCACGATCGCCGTGTCGCGTGCGACGTGGTCGTCAGTGGCCGCGTCGAGCAGTTTCCGCGCGAGTGCTTGGACGTCCCCTTGCGCGAGCAGCGGCGCCGCGACGACGAGGAACGCATCGAGCGCGGCCGTGTCGACGATGAGACGTCGCGTCGCGTCCGACGAGGCCATGTAATGAAGGATCGCAAGGGCGAGTGCCGTGTGGGTCGCGACCGCGGCGACGGCGGCGAGCACGACTGGCAGCGGGATCGCGTACGGCGGCGTCGCAGCGCGTGCAAAGTCGGTGTACCGGAGACACATGTGCAACACGACGAGGGCCGACGTGGACGTCGGCGCCGCCAGTGCGGCATGGAGCGGGTCGCACGCGATGAAGGCCGCGACAAAGCCATAGTCCCATGCACGCTGGTCGACAACGTCGACGTCTGGACCGAGGCAGTGCGCGAGCAGCGCGAGGCAGTCTTCGTGGCACGCGTGCGGCGCGTGCTTGCCCATGCAGACGGCGGCGACGCGGCCAAGGAACGACGGCGCGCTGTGGTGCCGCGTCACGAGCTGGCGCCCGACGGGCGCGCTGCACTGCGACGCCAAGAGCGTGACCGCAGCCGCGTCGTCTGCGAAATCGAAAGCGTCGGCAGCAATAAACCACGCGATTAGCGCGTGGAAGAAGCGCTCGTGCGACGCGAGTTGATCGCGGATCGCATCACTATGTTGCGAGCAGTGCGCGGCGCCGGCGAGGACGAGCGAGAGCTGGCGCATGTGGCGCTCCGAGCTTGACGAAAAGAGTGGGAGCGCGAGGTGCGTGAGCTGCAGCACTGTGCTTGAGGCGTGCAGGGTGGCCAGGGCGGCGGGGGTCGTCGTGCGGCAGAGATTGGACAGCGTCGTGATCGAGAGCGAATCAATGTCGACCGACGAAGACAGGCTCGTGTCGACGACGGGCGACGGTCGGAGGAGGAGGGCGACGGACGCTTGATGGCATTGGTGGTCGATGAGGACGTCGACCCACTGGGGCGTCGTCGAGATGTCGTGGAGGATTTCGACAGCCAAGATCGCCAGGCTGGATGACGTGGCAGCGAGAGACGCGACGAGCTGGATAAAGTACGGAAACGTGTGTTGGGCCGCGAGGATCGCTTGGACTTCAACGTCGTGCGAGAGGTTGCGCACCGTTTGAACGAGCAGATATGCCACCGCGAGCGTCGTTTCGGGCGCCATGAGCACTTTGGCAAGAAATGTAACCCCGTCTTCGACGACGACCATGATCTGAATGTCCTTTTCGAGCGAAATGTGGGCCAGAACCGTTGCGACGCCTTCGAGGATGCCACCCATCGTCGAAATTGGCACGCGGAGGAGCGCGAGCAAGTCGGGGAGGTCGACCCCATCTCGAAAGACGAGGCGGTGGTGCGGCTCGCGCATGAGTTTGCCAAGGAGGCGCAAAACAAGTTCGACGTGTGTGGCCCATCGGGGGGACACGAGGTCCGCGCGGCGTTTCTGCGCTTGGACGGGCGCGTCCATCCATTGCGAGAGCGGAAGGAGCGTGCCAATGAGGTTCAGATCGGCCCAGTCGCGTATAAACGAAGGCAGGATCGCCTGGTCACAGAGGTCGTTGTGGTCGGGGCTGCCACCGCAGCCACACATGTTGCACACGATCGAGAGCACGAGGGTCGTGTCGTCGGCTGAGGCACTTGTTCGCGCACGCAGCAAGTCAAGGAAGGTCATGGCATCATGGAAGAGTGAGAGATGAAAATAGATGGACGTCGAGAGCGCGTGGAGGAGACGGAGCGACTCGGTCGAATGGCGCGGCAACATCGTGGCAAGGACCGACGGCACGACGCGACTCTCGTGGACCGCGCGGCACGTCGTCGGCGTGTCGTCCCAGAGCGCGACAAGGCAGTCGAGTAGCCGCACGCGGCTCTCAGCCGTCGTTTCGGCTTGTAACTTGGCGGCGAGCGAGGCCACGCCGTCGGTGGTGCGAAAGACCGCGGGCGCGACGTGCACGAGAACATGTACGATCGTGAGCGAGAGCGTCGCGACGTCGGCGACGCCGTCAAAGATGAGATGGAGGAGGCGGGCGGCGCCTCGCTCGACGGCAAAGACTTGGTCGACGCCGCCTGGCATCCGATTGAAGAGGTCGATCCCGCCAAGGACGACGAGGAGCAAGACCGTGTCTTCGTCGGGTGTGACCAACAAGAGCGCGAGCAGCTGCGCCGGGAACCCCACGTCGCGCAGCACAGTCTTGTAGTACGGCGACGACGCAGCGAGGTGCACTATGGCGCGGGCGCACGCGAGCGCGTCGTCACTTGGGTCGCCAGCGTCATCGACGAGGCGCGGGAGGAGGTCGCTGAGGCATTGCAGGCTCTTGGGCGTCAAGATGGCATCGTGTAGAGTGTGGACGAATGTGGAGCAGGCCAGCATCTGGTCCAGCCCTGCGAGGAGGCTAGAGCATAGAGCATGCGCAGCCAAGTCGGGCTGGCGCTCCCACCACCGACAGAGGCGCGAGAGCACAAGCGGCCAGTTTTCAACCGTGTCGCCTGGGTGGTCGAACCGAGATTGGGCGAGGAGGTAGGCCACGAGTCGGACGACGCCGTCTTCGACTTCGGATGACGTGGCAGAGAGCAGCTCACTCGCTTGGGTACACGTGCGCTTGGAGGCAAAGTACTCGGCGTTTGAGAGGATCGGGGCCGTGACGGTCGCAATGTGGTGGATCAAGTGGAGCGCATCGACGACGGTGCTGGCCGCGTCGGACGTGATGAGTTGGAGCAACGCGTCGATGCCGGCGACGTTGGTGCAAAGCACGTGCGGGCTTTCGTTGCGGAGGTGCGAGATGCGACGGAGTGCGTGGATAGCGTGCGGCGCAATGGATTTGAGCGTCCCGTCGGTCGCGATTGAGAGGAGGTTGGTGTGCGTCCGCGAGAGGTCGTCAATGTAGACGGCATGTCCAAAGGATGCCAATGCGCCGACAATCTTGACAGCTTTGCGCTGGAGACTCTGGCGCACGTCCGGCTCGAGGAAGCGAAGGACATGTCCGAGGGCCGCGCACGTGCCCAGCGCATGTGCGATCTCCTCTTCTTGGACAATGCTGCTCAGACACGAGAGGGCACACTCGACTATCGTGTCGGTCTGTTTGGTCTGCGTCGCAGGGACAGCCAAGAGCGAGAGGACGAGGTTCAGGCCGTGGGGGAACGCATGAATCTGGTGCTTGCTCGTGAGAGACCCCATCGCCATGTTGGAAACTGCCCAAATCACGCACTTGGAAATCCACGGCGACGTCGCGACGTGTGTCTCGAGCAACGCGAGGAGAATTGGGATTGCGCTGGCGCGCTCGAGCCGCGGGATCGCAGCGTCGGCAACTGTGCTGAGGTTGCCAAGGCAGAGCACGTAGTTTTCAACGCCGGCAAGGGACGCGTACGCCCGCCCGAGCACTTGGAGCACGAGTTCAATGCAGCCGAGACTGACCAATTCGACTTGGCTCGCGTCGTCAAACGAGAGGTTAGCGACGATCTTGGCACAGAGATCGAGAACGTCACCGCCGCGCCGCCCAGCCTCGTCGTGGACGCGCTCGTCGAGTTTCCAGCGCATAAAGTTGAGCACGGTCGCGACGCCATGGGCGTGGACAACGACAGACTTGACGTCGTCGTGGGTCGTCAAGTTGGCAAGGATGCCTGCCAAGTGATATGCAAACGCGTCAAACGGCGCGGGTGTGTCGACACACTGGCGCAACAACGAGAGGACGATCTCGGTCGTTCCTTCGGCCGCGAGTTGCGTCCGCACTTGGTCTTTCAGGGTTGAGAGGTGGTGAACCACGACGGCGGCAAAGCGGGCGCAGTCGAGGTCGGCGACGACGAGGTACTTGAGCACGGACGAGACGATCCCGCGGGCAAAGAGCGTGTGGCAGATGGCTTCGTGGCCGCTCCAGAGCGCCAACATGGAGAGGATGTGCGCGCGGATGGCGAGGTCGTGCTCGTCCCGCGCCAGCGCCGCCAAGAGCCGCGCGACGACGTCATGATCGTCGGCTCGCGCGAGCAGCGGCCGGTGTTCCTCGACGACGGAGAGGAGCCAAAACACAACGACGATATTTCGTTGGACTTTGACGGGTGCGGCCGGCGCGACGTAGATTGTCTGGAGCACGCCAAGCGCCTTTTTCGGGAAGAAGAGCTTGAGCGCGTCGTCGGTCAGGAGAATGCCGACGAGTCGCGTTGTGTTTTTCACATGCGACAAAGTCGTTGCGTCGTCCAGTGGCTGCTTTTGGTGGTCCAGAATCGACGTGAGTGGGCCCGCGACGAGCGCCTCGCCGCGAATCGTGCGGCGAACCGTGTCGTGCAGGCCCAAGTTGCCAAGGAGGCGGATGGCGCGGTCGAGGATGCCTACGTTGTTGTCAATGAGATGATAGCAAGAAGAGGGCGACCTGAGCCAAGGGTCGTGTGGAAACGAAAGACGATGCTTTCGAGGATGCGAACAATGTCGTTGGCCGCCATCTTGACATACGTGTCGCCAAACGTCGAAAGCTTCGTGAGGATCCAAAGCGCGGCTTCGAGGATGCCAGGCGACGACGAGTTGAGCATCCCGATGAGGGTGCTCAGGACGTGCGGCTGCGCCATGACCCATGCCTGGTGCGGCGGTTGCTTGGCGCACCAACTGGTGAGGATGAAGCACGCGCACTTTTTCACGAGGTCGCTCGAGTGGGTGATCATGCGACAGACGACGACGACGAGCGACTCGGTGACCAATCGAGTTGCGAGGATCTCGTGCGCGCAGTTGTTAACGACGAGCGAACACTGCTCGAGGATGTGCTGGCATTGCATCGGCCGCGACGGAAGGAGCGGCCGGACGACGCGGGCGTCCATTGTCGTTGGTTCTTGGTTGGTGGGTGGCGGCAAGAGCTTCAATGGACTCAAGCCGCCCTTTCGCTTCGCCTTGGTCGGGGACTGGCTCCGCTGGTCGGCATGCGCGACTTGGAGTGCCGACTCCATGAGTTCCCCGAGACGACTCACGACATGCAGCGTCGCGTCCGTTTCGACGATCGTCGGCGTGTTGCGTGGTTCGAACGACAGGTTGGCCAGCGCCGTGGCGGCCAATTCGACAATGACCAAGTCGGCTTCGGAATCGACGAGAGATTGCATCACGCCGTCGTCGTCGCTGTCGATCGCGCATTCGTCCTCCCGCCGGCCTTCCTCCGACGACGGGTCGAGGCACGCGACGACCGCGGCGACGCAGCTCGGGTCGCCATAGCGGACTTTGTTGAGCGATTCCTTGGTCAGATGCGCGAGGAGTTGGAGCGCGGCCTTTTGCAGCTTGGCGTTGACAGAGCCGAGCATGTGGATGAGCATGGCTGGGTTGATGGACTTGGACACGTCGACGATGTGGTTCGGGACGATCTCGGCGAGCGTGTGCAGCGCGCCTTCGAGCAGCCGCGTGTGCACGCCGGAGGCGTTGCAGAGGCCACAGAGAATTGGAATCGCGTTGCACTCGACAACCGATGCTTTGTTGCGGTCGTTGCCGTCGATTAAGACGACGATGGCGGTCATGGCCATCTTTTGAATCGCGATTTCCGTGTGCAAGACGAGCGGGAGGAGGCGTTCAAAGACGAGGTTCGCGCCAAAAACAATCTTGTTGCCGCCGTGCGTGCCCAGTTTGGTGATGGCAAAGCAGACGTTCTCGAGCACATGTGGGTGCTTGGAACTCAACCTACAACCAACCATGAGTCGTCGTCAACCTGGCAACAAAATGTTGCCACGGGAACCAAACTGGTGCCACGACCCACATACCGTTCGGCCAACGCGGGGAGGAGACCACCGTGCGCCCCCATGGCCACCTTGTGTTGATCGTTGCCTGTGCAGAGCTGTGCCATCGTGAGCGCTGCAAATCGATGCAGCTCTGCCACGTCCGACTGCAGCGCATGGAAGAGCGCGGCCAAGAGCTCGTCGCTGCCCATGTCCCGGCGGTTTTCTGGGTGCATCGCCAAGTTGGCCAGCGCGCGCATCGATTCAATGGCCAGCATTTCGACAAACGCGCTCGTGTGCCACATCTTTCCGACGTAGACCTCAAGCAGCGCGACGAGCTTGGCCTCGCCGCCGTGGCGCTGCAGCACAAGCCGCTGGTTGCGCGGCGAGTGGTACGTCGCGTTGGCGAGGATCGCCGCGAGCAGCGCCGTGGATTCGACCGCGTCGACGCACGCGGGCGGGCGCAGCATCCCAAGGAGCGTCGACACGGCGTCGGGCAGGTCAAAGATCTCGTGCTTGTTGGTCTTGGCGGCCGGCGACGCGCCTTCGCAGAGGACCGAGAGCGCGTGCAGCGCATGCCGCTGGACACGACTCGTGGCCTGGAGGTGCTGCGGACGGTCGCGGCTCTCGATGACGACAAGGTTAAACAGGATGTTGTTGACGTCCATGCGACACAAGTCGCCCTTGACGCTGTCGCAGCGGCAGGCCACGACCGCAATCACTTGGCACGCGAGCGATCGAATCTTTTCGCTCGTGTCGAAGCGAAGCGTTCGGAGGATGTTGCCAAGGCGGGGACTCTTGGCCAGCAGCGCTTGCGTCGCGGGGGCTTTGAGCAGCTGGAAGAGAATGTTGAGGCACAGGAGCACGAGTTCCTCGGTCGCCGATTCGCGGTCGGCGTCTAAGTACCGCAGGACCGCGTCTACGACCGCGTCGCTCAAAATGTGTTCGCGGGTCGTTGCGTCGGCGGTGCAGAGCGTCGCGAGCGCCGAGAGCGCGCAGAGCTTGACGTCGTCCATCTGCCCCGGCGCGGCCAGCACAAAGCCAACGACCTGGTCGACGAGGCCCGCGTGCAGCGCAATCTGCTGCGACGCGGCGTCGGTGCAGACCTCGCCGACGAGGCAGAGCGCGTCCATGACGTTGCAAACGCGGCGCGGCTCGGGGAAGACGGTCTCGTCGTCGGGCGTCGACGCGAGGAATGCAAGCAGTTGCCGCACGAGTGACGGCGAAAACGCCGCGTGGCGCAGCGACTCGTTTTTGCCCACTTGACCGAGCGTGAGCATTGCATAGTGCGCGAGCGAGTCGACGACGTGGACGGCAGCGGCTTCGAGGAGCAGTAGCCCGCGACCAAGGAGCTGCGCCTGGATGGCGGGGTGCTTGGCGGCACGGTACAGCGTCCGGCCCGTGTCGGTGAGGTGCTTGGGCCGCCGCTGGGTCTCGAGCAGGTCGAGCAAGGCCGGGACGCCGTCAACGTGAGTGCTAAAGACCTCGCAGAGCGCGAGGTTGTCGTCATCGAGGAGACTGCCCCATGCGTGGGACGCGGCATACGCGACGTCAGGGACCGCAAGCAGTGCCGTGAGTTGGTGCAGCGCGCCGGGAAGGGGAGTCCACGGCGCGTCGGCACCCGCGCGGCTGTGGCGCACGAGGCGACTGAGAACGAGTGCGATGCCATGCTGCACCTTGGGGCAGTGGGCAAAGAGGAGGTTGGCGAGGCAATGCAGATCTCCGGCGAGGAGCGTGTCGAGCGTGACGCGACTGAGGCAGTACTTGGCGTCGGTCGTGACGTCCAAAAGCTTGACGGCGACGCGGAGGACGTCGAGCGCGTCCGTGTGCGCGACGAGGTCGACAACATGGCGTTGCAACTCTGCCACGACCGCGGGGGGCTGTGGCATCGGCTGACTAAAGTAGACATGGCTGAGATGGATCGTCGTGGCGAGGACCGCGCACGCGTGTGGCGGCGATGCCCGCGCGTCGTCGAGCAGCGCCATCAACTGCGAGAGCCCGCCGTGGGCGAGCAACAAGTCGCAGAACGCCTTCGGTTCAATGTCCCCACCCAATGGATCCGTGCACGTCTGGAAGAAGAGGAGCAAGTCGAGGAGCTGGTCGGTCGCGGCGACGTCGAGAAATCCAAGGAGCCGAGTGATGGCTGCGTCGTTGGTCCATCGGTGCTTTTCGCCACAAAAGACAAAGAGCCGGAGCGCCGTTTGGATCTCATATGCCGATGGGCGCAGTGTCGCGACGAGCGGTGGCCACTCGTTTGCGCCATCGAGGACACGACCATGCACGACGATGGCGTAGAGAATGTCGAGCGACGAGCCGTCGGGGGATGAGCAGTCCAAGATGGCTTGGGCGACGTCTCGCTGCCACGGCTCTCGAGCGATCGTGTGTTTGGTTGATGTGAGCGAGTACGCCGTGAGGAAGTGGGAGAGCCCCATGGCCGCGCAGGTCGAGACGCGGTCGTCCTTGTGCGGCAACAACTTGGCGAGAATCGTGTGGACGTCGAGCTTGGCGAACGCATGGACGTTGTCGAGGCACGCGTGCGTGAGCGCGGCGACCGCGATCGACGCAGCGCAGAGAACGTCGTGGGAGCCACCGATGAGCAAACTCGCGAGGATTGCAAACAGGTTCGGGCTGGTTTTCTCACGCAGCGCGACTTGGAACCGATGGCACGCAGGCCGCTGCCACGAAAGGCCTGTCACGAGCATGCAGACGAGGCTCGCGAGCCGGGATCTCTTGAGTGCGCCGCGTAGGACTTCCATCACGTGTGATATCGCATCGACCGAGTCGTCGAGTGGAAACGCGTCCGATTCGTGCGTGCCAAGGATCGAGAGCGCGTAGACAGCTTGGAGGAGGATCGTTTTGTTGCACGTGGCCGTGGCCTGGAGGTAGTGAAGGAGCGTTGGTATGATGTGAACGGCGATGGCAGCCTTACGCGCCGATGCTAGCCACGAACGAACGAACGCATGACGACGCAGACGATAAAAAAGCGTGTACCGCAGTGGAAGAGTTCGCTAAGACACGAGAGCGCGTAAAAGGCAAGGGGTGCGTGGGCATGCGAGAGAAAGTCGACCAAGAGCGTCACCCGCGCAGGCGTCGCGACCATCGCTTTGACTTCAGCTGCCACGACGACGACCGTGTCAACACTTCGGCATGTCGACCGGCGTACCGTGTTTCACGAGCATTTGCAGCGTCTGCAACGCACTGCATTTGCGGTCGTCGGCGTTGGAGAGTTTGAGTTTGCACACGTCAAAGATTGTGTCGACGGTGCCGCGCTTGGCCACGTCCAAGCTGATCTCGCCTGCATGACCATGTCAATACATATCGTGTGTGTCGATATTGAACGAACGTACGGTTGCCGTTGCAGAGAGCTGTGAGTGCGTCCAAGGCCACGCGCTGCAAGTGGGCGTACGCGAGGGCGTGGACAAGTTTCTCGATGCCGTGCGCTTCGACAACCATGGCTTGCCGCGCCTCCGAGTCGAGGACGCGGGCGAGCGCCGCCATGGCCATCTCGGCGACTTTGTTGTCTTTGCTTGTGAGCATGCCCACGAGGGGGTAGACCCATCGATCATCCATGAGGAGCGGAAGGGCCGCGACCGCCTCGTCTGGCGAAAGCAGTGTCGGGGGCATGTAGTCGGCTCTGCCAACGTCCTGTTTTGAGCACTTCAACGCCCGGTTTGCGAATCGATCGGCAGGCGTGACGAGCCGGATTGGTTGCACTTGGGCCAGTTGCCGTGCCTTCCAACACTGCGCCTCGTCTTCGGCCCGCCGGAGAAAGTGCCGAATGTCGATCGGCTGGGTCTGCAGGTCGTCCACGTCGACCTCTTCCCAGGACGCAGCACTGCAAGCCGTCGATGGCCCGAGGCTGCTCCCGCATGGCGCCGACGTGATCTGGCCCATGTGTGTGTCGAGAGTCGCGCCGACAAAGGGGTTTTGCTGGCGGTTTCACGCATTGTAACCGTGATGTCTTCGTTGTCGGTTACAAAGGGCGGCGCCGGACACCACACAGCGACCAAAATGCTGGTCAAGTCTACGTTGCGACACAAGCTGTGCAGTACATACTGTTGCCAACTCCCCACAATAGATCCAATCCCCTCCAACGACGCCAGCATGGGCCTCAAAGTCCAAGCATCGCTTTGTTGCCGAGCACGAGCTTCCACGCCGGTTCGATCCACTTGGTCGTCGTTGTTGGTTTGCCATCGACCGACAGCGCGTCCCCGAGTCGTTCGTCGGCGAGCCATTCGTACGGATAGAGCTTCCACACGTAGTCGATAGGCGTGTTGGTCGTGTTGGAGCGCCCTTGACTCGATACTCCTAGAGACGCTCGCGTGGCTCAAGGGAAATCAATTGGTGTAAAATAGGTGTGAGAGGCAGTGGCATGCGTGTATTATAGAATGTCACAGACACAACTGTCTGTGTGCGTCAACATCATCGAAGGCATTCACACGAAAAGTTTTGCACCCTTGCCGTTTCGAGATTATGGCATTCGGATACGACTCTGATCGAGGGGTGTCGACACAATAGAAGCACTACCAATTGCATGACTCTCAATCGACTCGTTCGTCCCCAATGATACGACTGCGGTCACCCGCGCTATCAGAATCAACACACACATGAAAATTACGGTCACCAGTGTATCCGTTTGAGAAAATGATCTCCAACCATCGATGGAATGGGTTGAAGTTATGCCAAATCATCGATATGAATCCGAACACTAGGGTTTGTATCGGGCGTACCCCGGGGAATCGTGGGGAGAAGAGAGAACACGATGGACGGCCTGTTTTCTCGTTTGCCAACGTTAAAGTCCGTGTGAACGACCAATATTCCGTTGTTCTTCTCCGAACGGACGATCATGGAGGGGGTGTCCACTCATTCGTCAATTCGTTGCCATGTCCGCCGCAACTTCCGTGCTCTTGACTCCCGCGTGTATGGAGATTATGACGTCGTTCCAGACAGGCCTTCCGCTCGACTTGCTTCCCTTTTGGTCGAATTAGTCCCTGACCTGACTGTCCGTGACTATAAACCCGAGATTTGCACGGACCAGTCCATCAAGATCGTCACCCTTTCCACGCACGATTGGGTCGTGCAGACCGAAGCGCCAGAAGACCCGGGGTTGTCGCTGGCCAACCTTCAACGCAACGACAGCCAAAATTGAGGATCGAATGTTGGTGTCGTGAATCGACCCTCGGTGCAACTCTACATCCACAAGCAGTGTCATGACATCGCGCTTGCGTTCGTTGCTGTCTACTACGAGCACTCGACCCGGTGTCAGGTTTCTTCGGTCTATGACGAGTGGACGCGTGGATTTTTGCTCATCTTTGACATCAATTGGTATGCGGTATGGCCGTCTCGATGTGCTTACTCGCCTCCAACAAGAGTCGCGTCTTGAGCGCTAGATCGCCCCGCTTGTCGACTTGGCGGCTGTGACTAGTCAACTCCCAACGCTGCAGTTCTTGCTTGCGCATGGATACCGGGGTTGTACGACCTTTACGGTGGATGACGCTGCCCGCAATGGCCATCTGGAGATCGTGCAATGGCTCTTCGAGCTCAGCCCCACGGAGTGCACGGCCCAAGCCCTCGACATGGCTGTCTCATGTGGACATCTCAAAGTCGTGCGATTTCTCTCGCACGACAGCTTCGCTAAAGTCGTGCTCTTCGATGCTGCATTTGACGGACGCGATGCCGTCGTTGATGCGTTGGCAACCAAATGGGGCATCGCCCATGTGTTTGACCTTATGCTCGAAGAAGCCGCGGCGCGTGGGACCTCCAAATTGTCATGCGTGTTGGTGCCCGTCGCCCGTGGGTGTGACGGCATCGCCAAACGCATGGCAATCGACTTGGAGTACACCAACATTAGAACTTTGAACCAGTTACTCGACAACTGACGCAATATATTGATATATCGTAATATTGCATAAATATTTCGTTTTGAACAAACCTACTTCCTCTGTCCCACATAACTGTTAACACAGACCTTGTCACCGACCCCAAAAATGCATGTCTAAACTTACGTCTATGCAAGACATTCTATTTTGAAGGCAATAAAAAACTAGAGGAACCGTTCATTGGCTGCAAGGCTCCAAAACTCAAACTTCGCGCTCTAAATCGACTTTGATTTTCCACCACCCGAATAAAAACACACCACATACACAGAACAGATCAAACTTGAATTTGCCGCCATGGAAAATCGCCGTCGAGAGCTAACAAGTGCCACGAAGGTTGCTATCGTCCATCGCATCCAACCCTACCTGCGTAACGGCCAGCCACAGAGAGGTGCCTTCAGCAAAACCGCCGAGCACTTTGACATCACCCGCCAAACCGTTGCGTACGTCTGGCGCAAGTTCTGTGTCGAAGGCAGCACGACGTCGAAGAAGATGGGCAAAGTGGGCCCGAGACCACAGTACACTGCCGAACAAGTCCAACAACTTGTTCGCGCCGTGCCAGAAGACAAGCGATCAATGATGCGGGACATGTCTGCCGCGACCGGGCTCTCCATGGGCACCCTTAGCCGACATCTCAAGAAGGGGACGTTCCAACGCCGGTCGTCCCGCATCAAGCCGCTGTTGTCTGACGCCAACAGAGCACAACGCGTCGAATTTTGCTGACGCTAGCGGACAATGCCGGCGATGCCGGCACCGGCAAAGCCGGTCTTACCGAAACCCCGAAAATCGATCCGATGTGGGACGTTGTTCACCTCGACGAGAAATGGTTCAATGCCGACAAGGACAGACGCAAGACGTACCTTGTGCCTGGGGAGACGCCACGACCTCGCTCTTGGAAGAGCAAACGATTCATCCCAAAGGTCATGTTCCTCGCTGCTGTGGCCCGTCCCCGCTACGATGTCGCTCGTGGTGCGGTCTTCGATGGCAAGCTGGGGATGTGGCCCTTCGTGCGCCTCGCTCCCGCAGTCCGCAACTCTCGCAATCGTCCTGCTGGGACTATGGTCACAACCCTGGTGAACGTCGATGG
>VJMH01005705.1:0-29415 GCA_009835185.1 Aphanomyces stellatus | reverse complement strand
GTACGAAGAACAACTTTACGCCGCGCACGAGAGCAGTGGCGACCACCACGAAGCCGAGCTGCCCGAGCGTTGGTGCGTTGCAGTGTGATCGTATCCCCTTGCTGATGGTCCCATTCCCAGGGAAATCCCGTTCACATCCGAGGATTCGATCGAGATCAAGTACATTGGGTCGTACTTTCAAGCGGTCACCGTCACGGGTGGGTTCACGCTCTACCCCAAGACCAACGCCGAGCGGCTCTTTGGCGGGTTTATGTTTGTCGTTGGCGCGGCTGCCAATGCGTGGTACAACCTACGAGTCTGCAATCTATCGATCGTGATGGTTCTCCGTTCCTAGCATCTTTGGCACGTGCGCGACACTCATGCAGCACATGAACAAAGTCGAAGACGACCACGCACACCAAACCACATGCATCCATGCGTGTCTGCGCAACTGCCACGCGGACGACGATCTCTCGTCGCGCATCATGGAGTTCTACAACAGCGCGCATGGCGTTGAAAAGGCGGCCCACAACACGGACGAGCTGTTGCGAGGCATGCCCGAGAAGCTCCATTTGCAGTTGGCGCTCCAGTTGCACGGGGAGTTCCTGCGCAAGGTCCCGTTTGTAAAAGACATGGCGTCGGAAAGTGTCTTGGCCATGGTGCAAAGCATGGAAGATGTTGTCGCGTTGAAGGGGGACTTGATCCTTCGCGAAGGCGAGCGGGTGCGATGGCTCAAGTAATGCCCTGGATTGAGGATGAGTCGTAGGGCCAGGCCTTTTTCATGATTCAAATGGGGACCGTGGCCGTGTACCATGGCCAAGTCGATGTCAACGACGACGACGATTACAACGAGTACGTCTTGCTCAAGAGGCTGCACGCGGGCGACTATTTTGGCGAAGTGGGCTTGATCAGCAACAAACCAGCGTCGGCCAATGTGATGGCAACGTCGTTTTGCAAACTGCAAGTGCTGTACAAGGTCGCGTTCGATTCGATCATGGAAGAAAACAAGCGAATCAAGACCATCTTGGCCAATGCGAGCCGAACGCGACTCAAGCAATCCGAGTCGATGAAAAAGGTGCGACGGACGTCGTTGGATTGTTATATGCACACACGCGCGACTAGACGCCGTCGGCGAAGCGGCTGGAGCGAAAAGAGTCAGCGAAACGAGCGTCCATGTCCAATGTCATGCAAGGCCTCCGTGCAAGCAATGTCGTGGCCAAGATGCTTCTCGGGCGGCGGCAGTCGACTATTGCCCCCGCCGACTTGCACGCAACGCTGGCCGCCGTCATCGATGCCAAACAGTCATCCCCAAGTCAGAAGGAATGCACGAGTTACAAAGAGCCGCCCTCGGAGAGCGAACGGAGCACGAGCAGGCGACCGGCGCCCCATCCGCAACTCATGCGCGGCAATTCGCTCATGATGCGACTGCGGCACCAGCAGAGCGAGCGCGACCGCGCCAAGGTGCTCCTCGCCATCCTCAAGAAGATGCGAATGGACACGCAGGCACTCAAGTACGTCTCGCGCATGTCCCACATCGCCGCCAAGCGCATGGTCGAAGCAAAGCGCGTGCTCTCAACCAATCTCAAGGCCCAGCTCGATCCTGCCCCGCCCTTTCCATCGCCCTCGTCAGTATGATCGTTTTGACCAATGAGACCACGGCAGTTTCCCGTGCGAGCCAATCAAACTCAAGTTGTCGCAGCTCTTGAGGCTCACACGGACGTCGCGGGAATGTGTCCAGGTCAGTGGGGTTGGGAATCGAAACGGAGGGGAGTTTGCTGGGATCGAATCAGATGGACGCGGTCGAACCACAACTCGACGACGAAGTTCCAACAGATTAATCCGACCATGTTCCTCAGACTTGCTTGGACAATTCTGTTGGAAATGCGCAGAGGAAGAATGACCATCACACTTGAGCCAACATTCAGGACAACCATCACTCATGAACAGCATTCAACCAGAATTCCTCAGGCCAATGTCGTGCCTTCGTCATCCACGCCAACAGGCATGCTTCTTACTCCAGCGCGCGTGGTGGCATGGCGACCGAACAAGCAATAAACAAAATGTGTGGAATCCCAACACAAAAATACCTTAACGTCTGTTTCCTATCGTACTACTAGCAGCTTAGTTGCGCTTGACGCGGAGGAGCTTGCTCAAGGGGCCGTGGTTGGGCATGTACTTTTCGTGGTTGCCGTCATACTCCAACTTGCCTTCTTGGCGCATCTTGGCGTACACATCACGTTCGTACTTGGTGAAGCCCCACTTCTTGGACCCCAAGACCTTTTGGCGGCCAGGGAACTTGAACTTGGCGCGGCGCAAGGCTTCGACGACGGCAGGGCCGAACGAATCCTTGGAGCGGACCGAAATAATGGGTTGGCCGATCGCGACACGGGCGGCAACGCCGGTGGGCTTGCCGTACGCATGACGCATACCGGTTTGGAGACGATCGGCACCGGCGCACGACAACATCTTGTTGATGCGCAACACTTGGAAAGGGTGGCAGCGGATGCGCATGTGGAAGTTGTCCTTGCCGCAGAACTTGCTCAAGTAACGGTTGGCCGAAATGCGGGCAGCTTCGAGGGCTTCCGACGACAATTGTTCCTTTTCGTCCGAGACCAAGTGGGCCACGAAGGGGAAGGCATCGACAGACGCCTTCTTGTTACCGACATCGTAGATGCGGATCTTCGGGTCTGGCACACCACGGCAGTAGCGCGACTTGATGAAAGGCTTCTTGTTTTGGAAGCGGTAGCACTTGGCAGGACGGCGACCCATGATGCAAGTTGTGTGTGTTTTTGGGAATGAAGTCGACTCGGGAACGATGGGGCCCGGATATTTTCGACGCGTGCCATCTTTTTTCCGATGGGAAAAATTCGGAAACGAGAAAAGGTACTTTTGCGAATGGGTTTCAAATCCCGTTTCATCTGCGAAAAAGTATGGCGCGGCGTAGATGCGGGACGATTTATTATATTTCCATACAGCGACGAGGTCGTGGCTGATCCGTACTTGGTTGGAGTACTGAATTCCATACAAATAGGACGATGAATCCGTATTTAAAACAACAAATACCGTCCAAATAAGTACGATTGCCCAACCAAGCACGACCAATGGCGCACGACGGCGTTTGATTGGCTCCGACGTTTGTATCAAAATAGTGCATGTGGCATCCGTGGGCAATTGTATACTTGATATATGTATACGGTGTTCGGGAATGGACTCGATTACTATTGAATTGGATATTTTGAATTGGCATTAGTCAACAGTGTTTTTGTATGGCTTGAAATAGTTTCTCCGACGAAAACTAAAATGACGAATTCTTGACTTCTCAGGGATGAGATCTGCGGAAACGGATGCTTTGCCGTGCGGCAAGAGAAGCTAGCACATGAGCACCAGCGATGGGGTCCCGTGCGCTTGAAATCGTTCGATGAGCTCGAGCGCATGAGGATTGAAGTCATTTGATGTGATGGTTCGATCCCATTAATAAATAAGTAGTCTACAGGGTGTGGGGCATCTCTAGTCGGCAAGCTGCGCAATGTGCTCGATCGCTGCGACGAAATTGGTGAAATAATAGCCAATTTTGCCCGAGAGGTCTTGGGGGTCGCTCACGAGTGCCAGTAATTCCTTTGTTACCAGCGGGTTTGCGAGGAGGCTCGTGACGACAACGTAAATGTGAATGGGGACGAAGTCGTCGGCCGAGAGGGTGAGGGACGAGGACGTGCATTTGGCTGCATTGGCATTTGCTTCGTCATGGCACTCGACAACGGTCTGGTAGACGCCCATGGCGGCATTCATGATGCACTTGAGTTTGTCGATGGGGAGGGTGCACAAGTCCATCGCATTGAGTTCCGCGCGCGCGTGGACCCAGTCGTCGGTGGCGAAAGACGCCTTGACGCCAAACGAGTGTTGAGACTTTCGCGAGAGAGACCGCATCTTGCGGAGCATCGCTTCTTCGTCCTCGTCTGGTACAATAGCCCGGAGACACTCGGCCACGTCGTCTTCCAACGCGACAAAGACCCGATTTTGGACCAACGATGCGGCTTCGCGGCGCACGTTTTGAACGGCCTCCTCAAAGACGTCGCTGTCGGCGATGGCCAAGCGCATGTTGCGGATGAACTCTTGGACGTCGGGTTCGTCGAGGAGCGCGGCCTTGAGGTCGGCCATCTTGAGCTTGATGCAATCAAGCATGGCCTCAGCGTTCTCCTTGGAAATGCGGGTTTCTTGGGAGCTCGACTTCTTGGTCAAGAGGCTCTTGGACGGGCAAATGTACAACGTGGAAGCACGTTGGGTGAATTGGTCGATGAACTCATCGCAGTGGGCAGAGATGGCTTCGAAGGACGCTGCGACAAGCTTGGTAATCTCCGTTGCTGACGGTTTCTCCGTCGCTGCGCATGTACACGGCTGCATGAAGGATGCCTTGCGTGTGAACTCGCCGTCCCGCTTCGCAACACTGTTCATGCCGATGAATGCTTGGAGCAGATTGAGCACTTGTTGGCGCTGGGGGCCGAGCGGCGTCGGCTGCACAATCATGGCAGTTTGACGCAAGAACGAATCCATGATGACCATGCGTTGGCACGTGATGGACTTGCGCGAGTTAAGTCGGAAGAGGCGCTTCGGGACGCGGCACTTGCGAAGGGTGTGGAGCGTACCCCAAAACGGCGTTTCCACAGGCGACGTCGAGACCGTCTTGATCTGCTTGTACAACGTGTAGAGTTCCTTGTACGTCTTTTGGACCGACCACGTGTTCGACTCGTCTTCGGCACGGACGCTGTAGAAGAGCTGCCCGCCCACGGTTGCCGTCCCGATCACGCGAACGTTGAGGGCAGGTGCGTTGTGGTACGTGTAGTCCATGCACGCACTGAGGTCGGAGAGGCATCGTTCTTTGGCTGTGAAGGACCCGCAACTGCACGTTGAGTTGGTACTCGAGATCGAGTACGCCTTGGATCGGAGGCGTTCGCGCCGCGGGGACGTATGGACGTTGTTGTTGACGGTGATCGGGATGCCGTCGTCGACGATTTCGTCGAGGAAGACCTTGCCGTTGATGAGATCGTCCATCGTGTCGGACTCGAGCCACGTCTCCTGGTAGTTTTCATCGGACGACTCGGTCGTGTCAGTCGCATTGGAGTAGGTACTCATGCGGTGCTCGAGCGTCTCATCGAAGTCCATGTCGACGGACATCGCGGCAACCGTCATCTGGCCTTCTTTGGAAAAGCAGAAGTGGGGTTGGCTTCGCGTGCGCACATCTCCTTCAAGCCGGCCGGGTGGCCGATCCCACTCTTCCGGTAGCTTCACCTTGGCTAAGAAATGTCTTCTGTCCTATAGTGTCCATATCTTGTAATACAAATACAAAGTAAAACAGGCCAAAAATGCGCGCCCGTAATCCATCGCCCCTCCTATATCAACCCCAATTTTTGGAAAATTTGACTTGGTATTTGTATACTTGGCCTTGCTCCCTGGCGACAGTGCATTCGACATCTCCCGTCCCACAGTCCTCTCCTGGTCTGAATACCTCAACACCAGGCCCAATAATATAACTAAAAGGATATAGTAGTTATCACTATTAGGATTTTACCCGAACATTTTCGGGGACATATCCCAGTGGTGGGAGAGACGACAGGGCCAAATGGGATGCCGATCAGAGGGACATTTTGCCCCTTCCTCGATTCTGCGTCCATGGTGCCATACCTGAGCGGGCGGCAGCGGCGCAAGAAGACTGAGGTTGTCATGTTGAAGTGGCTGCGCTTCATGCTGGGCGAGACAAGGATTCCCAATGACTTCGACAACGCCACCGCCATCGGCGTCGCTGCCGTGGCCTTCAACTTCGCTTGTGGGGCGGCATTGGGAACGATAACATCACAACATCTGTGGGGACGCAAGTGAGTGATTTCGAGCCAGGTGTTCAGTCTTGACCGCCGATGACGTAAATCATCGGTTTAATGCTTGTTGAACCAAGCTGCACAAGAGGCAGTAAATTGATAGGACATACGAATAGACGGCGATGGACCAAAGCACATGTGTTGTGTGGCGTCTCAAGGGCGGCTGCGGCCAACTGACGGGCATGATGGGCTGTTGCGATGCACACCAGTGGTTTCCCATGTGCCCATCGACATGCCGTTGTTGTCGATGACAGCCTCTCATGGGGTAGTATTCATTCATCCCTGCACTTTTCACCAAGGAAAACGTTGCTGAGATGCATACACCAGTTTAGTGCTCGTCTTAGTTGCTCGCGCCACCACACTCAGGTGGAACGTGGAGGATTTTGACGGAGGCATGTTGTATAGAACCGCCACGAAGGGCGGCAACGTCACCCATAGAAAAGCAGCGCCATCGGTGGGTGGGCTGGCGTCGTTGCACGGACGCGCAGTTCATCCACGGACATTGCACGCCGCCGCAGATGCCGCCTTGTCTTTGAGACGAAGCCAGGCGTGGAATCCACGAATTTTGAATGGACCAATCATAGTACAGAATTGTACATTTTAAACCAATCCACTGAAAGGACTGACGATGGGGGCACCCCATTGGCCCATTTCAAATAACAGAAGCGGCGGCAGCAGCAACCCACACGCCATGGACGAACATGAGATCGAATCGCTCGAAGTCATGGGCTCCTTCCTCTCCTGCCTGCATGAGGTACATGGAAGTCTATCATGTATATTCACTTCACATGGCATGCGTGCATGAATAGACGAACGCGCTCTTGGGGACATTGAACAAGCAGGTCCTTGCACTATCACAAGAATTGGCCACAGCCGAGCGCAGCCTTGTGCGTCCTCCGCTCGGTGGGCCCAACATTAACCCAACGCTTGTAGAATGCATTGTCCATCCCCTTTCGATCAACTATGTATGAATATGCCATGCGGGAGGTACACTTTCGTCGTCGGTCGACGACTCGACCACATATATACCTAGGAATCGAACGGCACCAAGAACGACCGCGGGTCCTTCATCACAAATTCCCCCCGCTTCCCTGCGACATAGCCCCCCGTGTGCATGTAAATCCATAAAACAAGTCTATCGATCGTGTCGTGTGCGCCATTGTCATGGTGGCAGCGGCGGTGGCGTCACGTATCGCCGATCGTGCTCTGCTCAGCCGCTGTCGACTGCCCTCGAAATGTTGTCGACGGCATCTTTGGCGGCTACCTCTTCTGAGCGCACCCCTCATGTGACGATGCGCAAGTGGTGTCCTTTCCCCCGGCTTTCGTCTTTCGATCAGGTTGAAATGTCGTCGATTGCCGCTACATCCGCCCCGTCAATCATCACGCAAGTCGACGAAATGGACAGTGCCAAATTCCGAGAGTCGCGTATGTGTGGTGAGTCGGTGCGCCACATGGGCGCGCGTCTGGTCACGTCAACCACGTGTCATCCACCAACTCAGGGCATTATCAGAAATGCGCAGGAGATCTTCACTGGTGGCGACGAGGGACGCCCGCCGCCCTCGAGTCCCCGCGCGGCGGCGGCGACAATCGGAGTGGTCTCTCCATTCCATTGCTTCCACGTTCACATGGATCCAGGATCCATGGAGTGCATATGCAGGCGCCTTCTCCTCGTTGCCGTGCATGGGTGGTCAACTTTGTGTCCACCGTGGGACCGTCCACGATGGCAAGAGTGGGCAAACCAGATCAACATCATGTTTCATCGTCGCCTGGACCTGGTCTCACCTTCAATCTTTGTTCTCGAGACAGAAGCGCGAATGGCGTCTGGTGGACGCTACCATGAAGTCGCGCGGTCGTATGTCCCCGCCGTGACGCCATATATCGAATCGCAGCTCGCACATGTCGGTCGTGTCCGCGTCGCGGAAGCGGTCCGGCGCGGTGTTCACGCGAGCGCCGCCATTTCGGTGACCAAAGACGTCGCAATCTCCCACTTCACGGACGCACAAGATATTGTCTGGATGCAAGCGAGTGTCCAGATGTTCGGACATGTTCTCGATGTCCACCGCTTCCTCCTCCAGCGCGGCAGCAAGGCCGCGGCCCATCCGATGCAACAGCTCCTTGGACACTCCATCATGGACTGCTACACACTCGCCGCGCTGCACCCCGACGACGGGCGCCCCCACGAACGTATGCACATCAACTGGATGGCGATGCTGCCACCGCACACGTCGTACAGTGACCGCGACTACCTCTTTCTCCATTACGCCGACGTCTACTCGAGCGCGACAATGCGGTCGCTCCAAGACGATGCACCCGCAGCCGACGGCCCCCTCGTCGCGTGTCATGTCTGGGAAAGCATCGACCTCGACGGATGCGACCGAATTCCCCATTTGAACCTCTCCCGCCAACGTCTCTCGAGCTGGGGCTTCCTCGTCCAAGCGCTGGACGACCACGGCCTCATCCGCGTGAGTTTGACGGTCAACCAACCCAAGGCGACGGCACATCGGTCGTGGATGGAAAAGCTCCTCCTCTCGCTCGGCCGCATCGAGAGTCTCCTCTACGACCATGTCGACAGCAGCCCTTGCTGCAACGTTTGCTTCAAGTCCTTTTCGATTCTCCGTCGACGGGTGCAATGCAAGCGGTGCAAGCTCTCGTGCTGCGGCAAGTGCGTCACAGAGAAAGGCGATGCGCGCGTGGTGCTCTGTCGCGCATGCATGGCGGGGAAGACGAAGGGAATGTCGCTCCTCCAGCGCACCGGCAGTCGACAGTCGTCCAGTTCCACGTCGTCCGACCTCGAAGCGTCGTCGTCGTCGTCGGGACACAAGATGCAGATCCGCCTGCGCGAGTAATTCAACTGCAACGACGATATAATATGTGAAACGCCCGTGTGTGAAAACATGTTCTATTTTTGGCGCTCTTCCGTCTCTCTCTCGGAGCTCCCGCGCCGTCGCGCACGATGTCCTTCCTCCGCGGCGCCGACGTCGTGGTCTTTGTGCAATGGATCTTTCATCTCTACCTCCCGATCGCACTCGTGCTCTTCGTCCAGCGAAGCAGTCTCTCGTCCATCAAGTACCGGCAGCCCGAAGTCGTCGCCGTCACCGGCGCCATCTTCACGCTCTACACGCTCTCGCTTCCGCCCATCATTTGCTTTGGGGACGACGTCGTCTCAGTCTCGAGTCGCATCTTTGTCGAATGGGCACTCGTCATGATCGGCATGGTCTCGTACATCCTCTCGCAACTCGTGATCGCCGTCAAGTTCTCCATTACGGAGGTTTTGCTCGACCCGCGCCAAGCGACGGAAGCGCGCGTCCACCGCGTCCAGTCCCTCCGATGGCTCCTCTACCCCCGCGCGCAGATCCTCGTCTGGGTCGGCGCGAATGGCATCGTCTGTGCCCCGGTGTTCCATCAGATCCTCGTCCTCCCCGTGGGGTTCACCATGAACGACTACAACGCCTCGCACAGCCCCATCGCCAAGGCCCTGCGCATCGGCGGTGTCCTCGAAATCGCCGCCATGACTGCCATTTCCTGGGCCCTCACGCGCAAGATCAGTCGCGTCGTCGACAACTTTGGTCTCCGCGAGACTTACTTGAGCAGCGCAACGTACGCGGCGGCCTGCCTCGTCCTGTACATGATCGTGTCCGTGCTCACGGCGTTCGACGTCGCAGAGATCCTCGGCGACGTTCATCTTCACAGCATGATCGTCATGCACTGCGCGCAGGCCGTGAGCTTCTTCATCGTGACGCAGCCCCTCTACCGTTCGTACCAGAACGCGGAAACCCACCGCGAGATGCGCATCCGGCGGCGCAACCTCCAGACCGACGTCGACGAACTCGAGTACAAAGTTCTCTACCGATACCTCTGCACCCAAGACGGGTACCTCGCGTTTCTCGATTTCATGCGCATGGAGCTCTCGACGGACCTCCTCTTGGCGTGGCACGAAGTTGAAAAGTACAAGCGCGGCGAAGCAACGACCGACGACATCTTCGTCAAGATCCTCGACCCGCAGAGCGAATTCCACGTCGACCTGCCACCAGAAGTGCTCACGTCGTACGAGCGCCATCGATGCGCCGTCGTCTCGTCGCGACTCGCGAGCATGAACAAGTCGTGGAAGCAAAAGGTTGGCGCGTTGTTGCAGCCGCCGCGGCCGAGCGTCGTCGCCGCGCACATGAAGACTTCATCCATCGCTCCGGTCATGCCGTCGACGACGTCGGTGCATTTTAGTTCCGTGACCGCGCCGTGCGACCACGGACATCGGAACGCGATGCTCTTCCACCCGCTCAGCGCCGAGCTGCTTCGTCAAATCTACCTCAAAGTCCTCCCGCGGTTTGAAGAATTTGGCGAGAAGAGCCACTGGGTCGCATTCCGCAACAGCGAAAAGGCTATGGTGTCGCTGGATGCCGTCGAAAATATGGTGCGGAAGACGATTGTGCCCCATCGCCCGACTGTCACAATGACCCCCAACGTCGAAGACATTCCCCAAAAGACGCGCAAGCTCACAATGCCCGCCGAGGAAATGCAGTGATCTAGAAGACCTCGTATTTATTCAGAGAGACAAATGCATCCAACAACGTACTTGGAAATATTTTCGCGCCAAATAAGGGAGGACGCTTTGGGGGGAGAGCGTGGTGCTCGTTCCCATTGCGATGCGAGAACTCTCAATGTACCATGTACATCTCCAGGATGGAGTCCACGGAGAAGGGGCGCCGATTCTGCCGCTTGAGGTCCCAGGACATGCGCGGTCCATCGACGCCCGCTCGGGATCGCAATCGTGTGGTTTTACAAATGGACAAATTAAATGTTGTAATTGCACGGGTGGCTGAAATTTTATTCGCATTTGAAGTTCAACTGACCAGAATATATATGGGAATGAACATAGTAGTGCAATAAAATGCGGTGGATTTTTATTCCCTTCAACACTGTTCGAAAAATAGTTACCACCACCGCGATTCCCCAGAGGAAATTGGGAGGGAAAACGAGATTGACCGAGCGCGTGGAGATGCAGCGCTCGTGCGAAGAATGCCGCGAACTTGTACCCGAAGGAGACACGGCAGAGTGGCTTTGCATCACGTGCGGCGGCATGTTCCATGCAACATGTGTCCGCAACAAGCGGCGAGCAAGAAACTGGAACTGCTCAGGGTGCTCGGGGAAGAAGCCCGAGAAAGGTCTCCTCGTCGCGGAAGCCGTGAACAGACTCATTGAGGACAAGGAAGACGCTGGAGACGAATGGTGGGCTGAAATGGAGACCCCATCGAATCACCTGGACGACAACTCGTCAAGCGAGAATTCAGACGACGTATGGCGGCATTCTACACTCCCTGTCCACCCTTGACTTCGCTTCTGTAGGCCAACGAAACGATAAGTTCAATCGCACGTCGTCATGGTGATCGGAAGAAAGTACGTGAGATCGAGAGGTATCCACTGATGTTGTCCCAGGCGGTGTCGACCCAAGACAAAAAGGGATCATTGGCCACTGCGGCTTCCCTGGACATCATCACGAACGGCGTGTGCACTCGCTGCGGGTTGATCAGTATCCCCGAAGTCCACATCTTGACCTGTGTTGTCTGTGGCACCACAACGGCCCATTCGCTCTGCATGAAGCGACAGTACAGGAAGCAATGGGCATGTCCTCCATGCACCGGCAGCCGACAGGCGCGATCTGCGAGCCGCGGTGAGTTCATCATTCAGCCGTTGCGCAAGAAGATTGCAGACAGCGCGATCATCATGTGCGACCACTGCGAAGGCGAATTCTCCATGTCGCATCTCAAGATGGCCAAGGTGCCCAAGGAGGACTGGTTTTGCCACCACTGCAACGACAACAATGCGTCCGATTCCGCCGAGGACGAACAACCATCCGCCGCGTTACCGCCGCCACCACCACCACGACCATCTGCCGCCGCTAAACGGAGTCGCGTCGACTCGTCTCCGACACCGCCTCCCGAGAAGCGCGCGAAAGGCTTCGACAAAAGCGCCAAGAAAACATCGCCCCCCGCGACGAGCAGCAGTCGCAGTCGAGGCAGCCGCGTCGACGCGTCCGTCGCGCTCTGTTCGCGGTGCGGCAACGTCCCTGGGAAAGGCGGGCCGCGGTGCAAGGAATGCTTGCGCGTGACCAAGCAGCTCAAGACGAAAAAACGCGAACGCGCGCCGCTGCGCGTGGTCCTCCCCGAGCCCCATGCTGTTGCCGACGTGGCGGGACTGCCGGTGGACTTGTGGGCCATGCACGAGATGGTCGGGCGCACGGTGCTCGTGCACATGGCGCTGCACGGCCAGTGGCTCGCGGGCCGCGTCGCGTTTTTTGACCCGCACACGCTCCTCCACCGCATCCAGTTTCTCGACGACACGGAGCAATTGTTGCCGCTGCATCAGATGCCGCACTGCTTTAGCCAGCACGTGAACGTGTTTGTGAAATTATTTGCTCCGGAAGAGGGATGGTGGCCCGCGCAGCTCATGAGCTTGAGCTCCGTGGCCCAGCAGCACATCAAGGAAGTGTCGGACAAGCTCGTGTACTTGTACGGCGGGGACAACGTGTGCTCGTGGGTGTCCATGTCGAGCGTGCGCTGTTTTGAAGCGTTCGAGGGCGAGGCCGCGCAACCAACCAATCCCGCGTGGGTCGAAGCCGTCCAAGATGCCAAGGAAGAGGTCGACCTCGTGCGGGAGACCGTCGTGGACGCCAAGGAAACGCTGCGGCGTGACATCCAACGCCGCCTCCACGGGAAAAAGTGGATCGGCAAGCACGTCGAGCTCATGAACTTTGTCGAGAATTCCATGACGCACGGCACGATCACAAAATTCAATGTGACGACGAGCGAATACTGGCTCGAGTCGTACGATTCGCCGTCGAGGTGGTTTGTCGTGAACGACGACGTCCACATCTCGCTCTTGGTCGACTGCAGCTACTCGGAGCTCTCGATGCAATGGTTTGCCGACCCCGACGCGATCCTCCGCGAAGACGAGACCCACAAACTCCTCGCGGCGACCGACCCCGACGACGCCGACGAAAGCCGATGCGTCAAGTGCCTCTTCCCGCTCACGGGGGACGTACTTCTCCCGTGCAAGAAATGCGCCAAGCTCTTCCATCGGTCGTGCGTCGACTGCCCCCAGGACGTCTTTCCGCTCGTGGACAAGGACGGCACGGTCTTGATCGAAGATATCAATCCGCCGTTCGTGTGTCCCGCGTGCACCGAGTGCGACGGCTGCGATGCGACATCGAGTGACACGTGGCACCGGTGGAAGATGCCGCTCACGCCCGTCACGCTGTGCGCCCCATGCAACGCGCAGTACGCAGCGCACACGTATTGCCCCGTGTGCCACAAAACGTATGGGGAGATGCACTTTTGCACGGATGCGATCCAGTGCACGAGTTGTGACCTCTGGGTGCACACGGAATGCGAGCCAGACCCAGATCCGATCTACCACGCCGTCGAAATGGCGCTGGATTTTGAATTCACGGCCTTGGCCAACGGCGGCGATGGCGACGACGAAGACGATTTGCCCGAGAAGCAGCGCCGGCGTGCCGTCGACGACAAGGTGGCCAAGAGTTTGACCTTTTCGACGCAGTACGACCCACGCATCATGTCTAAGTACGAATGCTACACGTGCCGCCGCATCCGCTGCTTCCGACTGCTCAAGGCGCTCATTGCCGAGGACAAATTCAGTCTGTTTCGCGAACCCGTGACCGTGGAGATTGCGCCGACGTATTTCGACGTGATCAAAGCCCCCATGGATCTGCGGACGATGGAAAACAACCTAAAAGGCCAACATTATATCCACGCCCTATGCGCCGACTTTCGAGACCACTTTGAGCTCATGTGTCTAAACGCAGTCACGTTCAATTCAAGGGAACGAGATTTTTCGATTTGGCGGGAGGCGTGGCGCTTTTACAACGCCGGGCTGCGGCTCTTGCGCCAAATGATGCCGAGCACGCAGATTGTCACGGGCAAGTACGCAGAGAACATGATCGCGGCAGCGAAACGCCAGTTGCCCAACAACAGTATCTTGGCCAACAAGGACGAACCGAAGAAAGAACCCGACGACGCGCCCTTGGTTGCACAACTCGACCCAAAGAACAAACAAAACGACATGATCAAAGTCGAAGCATCCTCGTCCGTGGCCGTGGTCGAACGCGTAGCTGAAAGCACCGCCGCCGCGGAAGAGACCATGTTTGTAGTACCTACAGAACTGGTGTCAGTGCCCAAGCCCTATTCGTGCCTCTCGAGTGTCGTGGCCATGCAATCAAAAGTCCAGGCCCACGAAACGTCGTGGCTGGATGTGTGTTTGGTATGCTGCAGCTCGGGGCAAGCCAAGGCGATGATCTTTTGTGTCGACTGCGGCGAGGGGTTCCACCCGTTTTGTCTGCAGCCGCCCTTGGATTTAAACAAACCAAGCGACAAAGTCAACCAATATTGGCGCTGCCCCAACTGCAAAATTTGTGAATTCTGTGGGCGATGTAACCCCGAGGACGAGAGCCGCCTCTTGGTGTGCGACGTACGTACTTGGTCGGCGATGATGCGTTGCTTGACATGGCAACTAATTAGGTATGCGAGCGTGGCTTCCACACGTTTTGTTTGAAACCCAAGTTGCGCGACGTACCGTCGAGTGGATTCGTCTGTGGCAGTTGCGTCCAATGCGAGTCATGCTCGGTGCCACAAGAGTCAACCAGCTGGAGTCCTTGCTCGTCGCTTTGCCTTGTCTGCATGGGCATTGAAGATACGTCCCTGGTAGCGAAGAAGAAGCCCAAGCGAGCGTGCGACTGCTGCCCCGTTTGTAGCAAAAAGTGGCTGGCCAGTGAACCCTTGATCCAATGCGACGGTTGTGAGTTGTGGGTGCACCCAACTTGTGATTCGATTTCGTCGGACACATTGGAGTGCCTGGCTGACGACTCGAGCAGTGAATACTATTGTCCATTGTGCCGCAAGAAGCAACGAAAACACTTGAATGTATTCCGCAAGGCGTGGGATCTGCAACTGAACATTGCCTTGATCCAAGACAAGCGCCAGGAAATTGTCGAGCTGTGGCATGCCAAACAAGTCAACGAGAAAACAAGCCGTTTGTGGGATTACTGGCGAGATCATTGCCCCGTCTATCTATACATCATGCGATTGGGTACCCTTGAACCGCAAATGTACCTTTTCTCACCTGTTTGAGCGTAGGTGAGGAGTGCTTGAAGTCGCTCGCGGGCCGACGCATTTCGTTCATGGCGTCGAACCTAACCTCTGTGGTTCACCCAAGCTTGATCCCGCTCGCCATTCGCCATCGAGCAAGTCGATACATGCGATTCAAGCGCTACGCCCGTGGTCCCAAGGCAGCCCAACGTCGCCAGAACCGAAAAAAGGAGCAATTCTTTTCTTGGGAGGGCATCAAAGGGAAAGAAAGTGCCATTGCCAATGTCGTGTCGGAAGCTGTCTCGGCGGCATCCTTCTTGGCATGCTGTACGTGGCTCTACGGAACAAAACGATTGAGCAACTTCGCGGCAAATTTGCTCCGAACTGGTGGCGACGCCATCCCTGAAGCATTGTGGAATTGCTTGGTTGACGAAAATGCCATCTCGCTTGCCGACGAAGTGGCCTATCTCACGGAAGAATATCGCAAGCGGGTTGGGGCGCGCAAGGAAGAGCCTACCACGACAGCTCAAGCCCAAGTCGAAGTCGCACCGACACCACTGCCACCCCCATTGCCCAAGGTCGTCGAAGTTCTCCCCGAAAAACAAGCCCACATGACCGTGGTCAAGCCTCTCCAAGGTTGGGACGAATGGGACCACTTGAACCACCTTGGGACGTTCGAGGACCACCGCATGTGCGGCTTTTGCCGTGGGTTCGGGGACAGCAGCACCTGCGGCCGCTTGATTTTTGCCGATTACGACCAATGGGTGCATGTGAATTGTGCATTGTGGTCTAACGAGGTGTACGAAGACACATACGGGACGCTGGTCATGTGCCAGAAAGCTCGTTTCCGCGGGCGGACCACACGGTGTTCCATGTGCAACGTCACGGGGGCTACTGTAGGCTGCAACGGCTTGCGTTGTCAACTCAACTTCCATTTCACGTGTGCGCTGGAACAGCTGGACTTTACGTTGGAAAAACAAACGTTTTGCCACCAAAATGACCACTGGGTTGCGCATTTGAAAAAAAAGGAAGGTCGCAAGCGAAAGAAGGACGAAGAAGCCGAAATGAAAAAGAAAGCCAAGGCCATCGCTGCACTGACTGACGAGGCCAGCTCCCCACAGGAAGAAAGCGTTCCACTCACAGCCGACGATGAAGTCCGACTGTGCGTGTCGGACATTGTGGATACCATAAGCACGGAAGCCATGGACCCGAAAGACGAACCGCTGCGCTTTTTGATGAGTGACCCTGTGACCGACAAGAAAACGTCCAAGACCCAGATGAACAAAGGCACGTGCTATCGCGTGGGCACGCTGTGCGTTCAAAAGCTGGGCTCGATTGAAGTCGGCAACGACTCGTTCCACACACGCACGACCATTTTCCCCGTCGGCTTTCGCAGCACAAGGATATTTTGGAGCGCGATTGCCCTCGAAAGCCGTTGTTTGTACGAATGCGAAATTATGGCCGAGATCAACCCGGCCAATCTGACGAAACGACCCTTATTTAAAATCACACCGTGCGACGACATGGACAACCCGATTTTTGGCTACACTCCCAACGGTACAGCCATCTTGTTTGAATTTGTTTCATGGCCAATGCGTAGATGCTATGAACCAATTGCGCAGTCGCGTCTTGGCGCTCTATGAGTCTTCTCGTGTCTTCACAGTCGGCTGGAATCCCTTTTTGAATCGGAATTCATGGTTTTCATACGGCTTGGTGGGTGACCAATTCTTTGGTTTGACGATCCCAGTGATCGGGGCCGCCATCGAAAACCTGCCATTTGCACCAACCACGGCCCTCCACGACAGCAAAAATCCGTATCCGTACGAGTTTTGCCACGTCTTGCCCACGACTGCAATGTTTGAGGACGCCAAAATGGACGTCAAGCGGTTCCGCGCGGCCAACGAACATGCCAAACATTCGTCCGGATGCGCGCGCACAGACGGTTACAGTTGGCACCGCCTGAAGAACAAACCCGACGTGTCAAAGAAGCGCAAAGTGAACGTGTCCAAGCAAGCGAGCGACGACCCAGCCAGCAACCCCAATGCACCCAAGCCCAACGCAGGCATGGAACATTTGCCCATTCCCATGCAATATCGAGAATTGCGGCGCCGTCCGTTCAGCGAGCGATTGGAAGTGCGCAAGTCCAAGATCCATGGCTATGGGCTCTTTGTGAAGGAGGCAATCGCAGAAGGCAAGATGATTGTCGAGTACCAAGGTCAAGCTATTCGCCAGAAAGTTGCCGACATGCGCGAGAAGCGGTGCGTCCATGGCGTCTTGAATTTGTCTTATTGTGTGTGTGTAGATACGAAGACATGGGCATTGGCAGTTGCTACATGTTCCGTCTCGACAAGGACGTGATTGTGGATGCCACGCGCACGGGCAATTTGGCCCGGTTTATCAACCACTCGTGCGACGTACGGCATCGAGATGCGTCTCTGTCTCTAATTGTTTCCTACGTAGCCCAAGGCCAACGCCCGAATCATCACGATCGATGGCAATGAAAAGAAGATTATTATTTTTGCCAAGTCGTCGCTCAAGCCTGGCGACGAAGTCACGTACGACTACAAGTTTCCGATCGAAGACGAGGCGATTCGGTGCGACTGCGGGGCCCCCAACTGCATTGGTCGCATGAATTAAGCTCTAACACGCGTGTACTATGATGCCGTATGATTATCCAACGCACACTGGGCTATCTTGCGCCACGCGCGCTGGGTTTCCTTGTCGTCCCGCGATGTCTCGCACTGATCGGAAAAGTAGTCGCACACGCCCTTGAGCTCCTTCAAAATCGCATGCTTTTGCACTTCAAACGCCATGTGGTCCGCCGCCAACTCTTCGCGGTCGACGCGGAGCTGCTCCAAGCTCCGCGCCATCACTGCTTCCTTGAGCCGAAGCTGCTCGTCCTGTCGCACGAGCGTGTTGAGTAGCTTGTAGTTGAGCGCTTCGATCTCCTTCATCTCATGCACCTGCGCCGCCTGGGCGTGCTGGGCAATCTCATTGTGCAATTGAACTTGACTGATAGCTTCCTGCAGCCGCGTGTCGATGGAAGCCAACTGCAGACGCAGGAGCTCATTTGCGTCGGCTTGACTGTGGGCGCTGTGCTATCAACGAGGCATTTGATCAAACGATTCCATCGAAAAAGTATACCTCGGCGGTCAGGGCTCGGTCTTTCCACTCGAGGCAGCGACTCAGCCATTCCTCTACTTCCATTCCGCGACTCTCGCAACTTGGCACGCTGGTTTCCATTAAGTCTACGCCGCCATGAAGCTCTCCTTGTATTAAGTCCACGTTACCATGCCACCGCCTCGACAGAAATTCCTCTTGTAGCACTACAATGGCAAACCTCAAAATGACGGACCACTCATGTACGTACTCTGGTTTTCGTGGTCGTGGGCAATCTGCAACGTCGCCATGGTCTTCCAGTGTTGCTCTACACAGGTTGAAAGGTGCATGTTCATGCAGATGTCTACCTTGGAGTCTTATCGACGCGGCCTCGTGTTGCCGGCCTAGGCTGACTTCGTGGGCGCATCGCCAGCGCGTCAAGCGGTGTTCCCACACTGCCACGATCTCGTCCACGCGCGCGAAGTCCAGCGATGACGCGTCGACGTCGACTGACGGTTGACCTGTCACGAAACCCACAAATGTGTCGATGTGGGACACGGCGTCCTGGACTTTCTGCATCAACGTCGATCGGAGCAACTCGAGCTCCGCCATGTGTGCCTGAACATGGGACACGGCCGCGTCGAACATGGCGGGACATGGGCTCTCTGTTTCGTCTCTGCGTGGGGACAGAGGAGCACCGGCGGACAATGCGTGCCGGACTTCCAAGACAGGACTGTTGCAAGGTGACACTTGATTGTCGTTGACGGAGACGTCGTCGCCGCCGCCATCCTCTGCGTCGCTCAATGTAGACCCCATAGATACTTCGTCATCGCTGGATTCCAAATACTCCTCCTGGAGCCAGAGGGCCAAGGCAGACGTGCCCTTGCTGTGTGAACGCCGCCGAGCGACGCTGCCGTCGTCGTCCGAGGCTTCCTCAGGAGTATCGTGTGGCATCATCGTCTTGCCTCTTCTAATCTTCCGTGCGTTCAAGATGGCATCCTGTAGATTCTGCGCCGCTTTCTGCATCGTGTCTGGACTGCCGCGGCGATCCATCATCAATCGCGCGGTTTGGATCTTGAGTGTCCTTCCAAAATGGATGAGGACGAATTTGACCCACTATCATTTGCCCCATGGGGTTTGCCCCGAGGAAATGCGTATCCGGATGAAGTCAAGTGAAGGCCACAAGTCATCCGGATATTGTCGCGTGACACATTTTGTACGAAACACCTTGCGTCAGATATAGGACAATTGAGATTGTCAAATACTATTTTATACTCTTTGTTTTTGTATGGATTTGTCTACAATGCATAAAAATCGTGTCACTTGAACAGTTTCCCTTCTGGGACGATCCACGGATGTCCTTGTCATTTCGAAAGTTGCTGCCGCCTGCCGAGATGGAGCAATTGTGGCGCGAGTACGACGCGTGGGCGACACCGATCGGCGATGCCATCCTAGACTTCATGGACCCCGCGGGAAGTTACAAGCAGTCGGCGATCGCGTCCTGGCCGCTCGGTGACTTCAGCACAGCGCTTGCAGTCGCCATGGGCTACCTTGCATTTGTCGTCGTGGGGACTCTCATCATGAAGTCTGGTGTGCCGGCGATCAACATTACAGCATTGCAATTTATCTACAACCCCATTCAGATCCTCTTGTGCTCGTACATGTGTGTGGAAGCTGGCGTTCAAGCCTACCGCAACGTACGCCGATGTCATTCGTCAACCGCTCATGCTTCTTCGTAGGGCTATTCGTTCATGCCGTGCAACCCGCACAACAAGGTGAACCCAGTCATGGGCAATGTCCTTTGGTTATTCTATGCGTCCAAGGCACTCGACTTTATGGACACGGTCTTTATCATCCTCGGGAAGAAATGGAAGCAGCTCTCGGTGCTGCATGTGTACCACCATTTTACGGTCTGGCTGGTCTACTGGCTTGACTTTCGCGTGATTTACGATGGCGAGATCTTCATGACAATCCTCCTCAACGGTGGCATCCACACCATCATGTACATGTATTACTTTGTGAGCGCGCACACAAAGACCATCTGGTGGAAGCAATACCTCACGGTGCTCCAGCTCATCCAGTTTCTCACTATGAACGTCCAAGGCTTCCTCGTCATCTACAAGGCTTGCCCTGCCGTGCCCGCGAACGTCTCAATTGCCTACATGACGTATGTCCAGTCGCTCTTTTGGCTCTTCGTGTACTTTTTCTTCACGTCCTACTGCATGAAGCCCCGCCAAGAGAAGAAAAAGACGGCGTAATTGCAGTGCAATGTTGACCAGAGTTTGCTCCAGTTGTTTGTGTGTTATCGCTGGGTTGTAAAACTCGTGTCCCATTGGCTCATCAGTGACAAATTATAGAATTTCAGCCAATCCACGTGACTTCTTGATGAAACGGTAGCCAATCAAACGGAGAAATTGAAATCTCCTGCAAAATGGACATCGGCAATTCTTCATCAACTTGGCAGTGATTGAAACACAAGAACAGTGCCATGCACATCAATGGGGTTCATGCGATGGACACCGAATGACCTTGGATTCAGTGTGCACACACGAGCATATTTTTGCATCTGTGAGTCCATCGTCGATGCGGGAATTAAAAAATCTCCATCCGATCGGGCTTTCCCAACCAACTTCGTCTATCTTTCGTGTTGCCCTGAGCTCGAAAGTAGGACTCTCAAGAGGCTAGAGTGCTGCACGTGCATGCATTATTTCGATTCATATTTGTACAAGCTAACTTTACTATTCATGTCGAGACCATTTATGTGAGCCAGCCATCGCCTTGCACAGGCGTCGTCGTCGTCGACCGCTTCTTGTTGGGCGACTGTCCACCCAGGGGCGTCTGGCAGAGGCTACAGTTCGACGCCGTCTTCTTGTTGCGAAAGGCGCAAACGGGGCACTGCAATACGACGTCAAACTCGCTTCGGCTGTGGTTGGTGTTTTTGGCCGCGCAAATCTCGCACGCCGCGTTGGCTCGGCTCTGGGTGCGAAAACACACGGGACAGCTCCACGTCATTGTCGTCGAGTCGGTCGTGTGTTCGGGCAGTCGCGTCGTCGACCCCTACGCGCGTGACGTCATCACCATTTCTCGTGTAGCAACGCACCGTCGACGAGTGCAAGTTGATGCCACCGCGGGCCTTGTACTCAAAGATGGAGTTGTACATTTCGGTAAAGTTTTGCTTCTCGGCGTCCGTGGCACCGCCCCGAAGCCACGATTCCACGGTGCGGGGTGTCAAAAACCCATCCAGCGTTTCGTTGTTGTCACGCGGGGGCATGCGGGGCTGGCTCGCTCGTCTAGGTCCTTTTCGATATACACGCGCAATAAAGATAGAGGGGGGGGCATACCTCGGTCCAACTCCCACGACGGGTTGCACCACGGGGGGGAGCCCCATGACGTGGCAAAAATCGACGTAATCCACGCCATCGGTGAACCGCGCGGCAAAGCGAGTGGCAATTTTCGTGTACACGTCCCCCGACAAGTAGATGCCCAGGGATCGCATGGCACCGTGGAAGCCATCGAGGCTGATAAACCCCGTGCCTCGGACGTCGTACTTTTGAAAGGCAGCGAGGACGACTGTGGGGTCGAGGGCGTGGAGTGCGTCGGAGAAGACCAGCTGGAGCTCCTGTTCCACGAGTCGTGGGTTCATGGGTGCTTGCGTCATCGTGGGCGGCGGCGACATGGGGTGGTAAGACAGAGGCGGCGGGTGGACGACAACATGCTGGTGTTGGGGGAGAGGATGGTACGTCGACGACGACGGCGGGGGGTACTGGGGCGGAGGATGGACGGCGTGTCTGGAACGAGGACTCGCCACAAGTGCAACCGCTGACTCTGCTGCGGGCGGCGTCGCGCCGTACGTTTCCAGCAGCGTAAAGAAGGCGCGGTAGGGACAGGTTGAGGTCGATTGCAATGCTTTTTGGATGAGCGAAAGCTCGGACGACGTGAGGATGCAGTCCATGAGGCGGAGGACTGTCGAAAAGTCGGACCACGAGATGGAGCCAGTGCCACGGGCGTCGGCGCGTTCGAGCAGATGGCGGCCGTTGATGTTGCGCTGCGCCGCATGGAGAAACGCTTGGTAGACTTTGGTCACGAGGGGCTCAAGGCCCAAGCCCGTGCCATGGTGACCAATGCGACGTTGCCCGCCGTGACGTTCGAGCGCGTCACGCATCGCGTCGACAAAGACGTTCGAGTCGATGCGATGACGCTGCACTTTGCACATTTGAACGACGGTGTCGAGCTCGGATTTTTTCCACGGGAGTTTGAGCTGTTGCAACGCGTGGAGAAAAGGCTTGGCTTTCGAGTACGGTGGCATTTGGTCGAGATGGCCGAGACATTTTGTACACCGCGAGTGCGACCACATGGCTTTGAAAAGTAGTCGATCCAACAACGCATCGAGCGACGCGTGGTGGCTCTGGATGCTCTGGCTGCTCCGGATGCTGCGGCTGTCGTCGTCGCTGTCGTCGTCACTGTCGTTGCTGTTGGAATGGTCGCTCAGGGTTAACTCGTCGTCGTCGTCGTCGTCACTGAGGTTCTGGCCAATGTCCCGTGCGAGCACATGCGCCGTGTTCAAATCGCGGAGGAAGAGCGGGTACTTGACCAGCCCCGTTTCCTTGACCACATATTGGTGCTCGATCACACCAACGTCGACCTTGGCCACGTCGGCATTGTGCTTCTTGTGCGCGACAACCGTGTCGAGAAATTTCTCAAGAATGAGATGAAATTTCTTCCACGGCAAACTCGCGTGCTCGTGCACGGCCTTGTATTTTTCAAAATACTTGGCAAACGCAAACGGTTTCGGCAATTTCAAATCGAGCGCCGCGACGCGCAGCATCTGTTTGCCCAGCCGCGTGAATTTCCTATTTGATTGTGTCAACTACACCGTCACACACCGCATCAACATGGCCTACCCGTTGCCATGCTGGAGCGCGAGGATGTGATCCTTGGTCGGCGATTTCGGCAGCGCGTCCTTCCCTGTCGCTGATTTCGTGGGGCTGGCCGCCGTGCCGGTCGATTTGGCTGGACTTGACGACGACGCTGATTTGACCTCGTTTGCGCCACTCGCGGGTTTGGGCGGCGATGCGTTGACGGCCGCGACGGTTTTGGTCGGATCGACTTTGGTCAGCAGCATCGCATCGGCATGATGGGCAAAATGGAAAAATTCCGTGTAGTCGATCGTGCCGTCGTGGTTGGCGTCAAAGAAATGCAAGATCGAGTCCTTCTCGGCCTCCGTGAGACCTTTGGCGAGGCCCATTTGGTCCAAGACAAAGATAAACTCGGCGTTGGAGATCGCGCCATCTTTGTCCGAATCGAATTCTACGGTTGTGGTGTCGCGACAAAGGCGGTATATGACGTGGTACGCTACCAAGGAAGAGACGATGGAAACGAGTGGCGTCCGTTTCGTTGGCGACGAGCTTTTTGATGCTCTCTTGGAGGTGTGCGATCACCGCATCCACTTTGCCGCTCGAGTCTTTGCGAATCGCCGACGGTCCTTTGAGTGCAAACTCGCTAAACTGATCAATGTTCCATTTCTCGTTGCCTTGTTGGAACGCCCGGTGCAGCACCGACATTTCCTACCTCACATATCAAGCCCTGGCTAGATGCAAAAACGCCGTACGTCGGGGGAAAACGGGTACCGAACACCAGCAAGCCACAAGACTTCTTTCAAATCAGATGGCTTGACGCCCTTGTCAAACATTTGCAGCGCGCTTTTGTAGTCAAATGGGTGGCCCTTGTCACCCTTTTGGATTTCGACAAAGGCGTCGTGGAGCAGCTTGTGCGTCTCGGCGTCGGCTGCTTCGTTGTTTTTGGCCGGCGCGGCCGTCATGCATGAAATGTAGAGCTCGCAAAAGACGCTGTACTGCACGTCTTCCGATTTCGAGTGTTCGCAGAGTAGCTGGATGAGCGTGGGTCGGTCCTTCTTGGTCGGTCGTGGCAATGCAATGTCGAGCGTCTCAAATACTTGTTCAAATTTCTTGGCCGTGACGCAGCCCGTGCCGTCCTTGTCTGCCATCGAGCACATGCGCTTGATCATGTTTGCAAACGAATGGACGCCGTACTCGGGCAGCTGCACGAACGCGTCTTGGATCGCTTGGACAAGTTTCGGGTGGTTCACGGTCGAAACAACGACGTTGCCGCCGTGGTCGGCCGTGATGAACCGACAAAATTCGTCGAAACTGATCCCGCCAACGTCGTCAACGTCGAACCGGCGGACGAGGCTCTTGAGTTCCTACGAGCGGAATAGAGCAACATACGGAATATAATCCTTTCTACTTGTTCGTTCAGGTACTTGCCAATCCCGAGCTCCTTGATCGACGTTTCGAAATCCGAGAGCCGAATCGACTGCGTCTGTTCCTTGTCAAACAACTTGAACGGAATGCTGTAGTCGAATTTGCCGTCTCGGGTTTTCGCACATCGTTTCAACTCGCCAATGAGGACCTGGAGGCCTTTGGAGAACTGCGGACTGTCGTGTTGGGTGAGGAATCCGTGTTTCATGTTCCGTCGTTCCCCCGCGTCGCGCAAGCAAGCGAGGAATCGATCGATGATGATCCACGCGTCCCCTACACTCGGGTTTTGTCAAAGGCTTCCGAGGGATACGCACCGCCACAATCGGCGCCCGTGTGCTGCACCAAATACACAAAATCCTGCACACGATACCGCGATAACTACGACTTAGTCATGTTCCTGTGCACCTTAATGTCGATCGATGGAATGTTCTTTTCCAATCCGAGCTCGTTGAACTCGTCGTGGAGCTTTGTCAAGCTGATTTTGCCGTTCCCGAGGCTGTTCCACTTGTTGAAAATCGCGTCCTGGCCCGACTCTGGCAGTTTGCCCACGACCTTTTTGGCCGTGACGAGAAGATTGGCGCTGTACATCGATTTAGTCACGCACTAGTCCCATCAAAGTACATTTTCTTGGGGTTGTGGTTCACAAACGCATGATACGCGTTCCGCGAAATTTCGCCAATTTTGGTCGTCGACGCCGCGACGAGCACACAAAGTTGCCGCAGCTCGGCGGGACTGAGCCTCCATTTCTTTTGCCGTAAAATCTACCACGATAAAGTTGAACTTTATAACATCGCCACCATACCCGATCGATGCTGGGAATCCGCAAGAGATCCCCCGACGATTTAATCAGCCGCCACGACGCTGACGAATCGATGTTGCCGTCTTTGGCCAGCTCTTTATTTTGGCGTTCGATGGCCCAGCCTACTCGCATGTTTCCTCTTTTTAATTCAAGCCATCGGACCTTGAAGGACGGCGGCCGCGTCGGCCAAACGCGCGGCCTGGCGCGAACTCACGTCGCACACGCCCGAGACAAATTTAAAAAAATCGGCGTAGTCGACGACGTTGTCTTTGTTGACGTCGAATCGCTGGGTGATTTTCGCCAGATCCTACCCAACGTTAACTTGTGGCGACCACGAAATGGTCACCTCGGGCGCCACTATGATCTGCGAGGCCGCGAGCATGCGCAAAATGTCGCTTCGACTGAGCAAGTCGTCGCCCGCCGCGTTGCGGCTCTTGAAAATGGATCGATAATTGGACGACGCCCGCGTGATGCTTCGCTGCAGCGTTTCGGTTGCGTCGTCCCTAGTTGGATCGTTCATTCGTGACGAGACGGTCGTCGTACAGTTCGGTGTCCGTCATCAAGACAAACGATTGAAATGTTTCGTAATCAATCTTCTTTTGGCCCATCACGTTCACGCGCTGCCACACTTGACTGTACAACTAGATCCCAATAACAATTACACGAGTAAATGAAAGCCAGAATACCCGGTTGTCGATTTGACACCCAAACGCAATGAGCCCCGTTTTCAACTTGGCATGGCTGAGCATTTTCTTGTTCACAGTTTGAGAAAATTCAGCACCCCGTCGGCTTCGACGGGGCACCGCCGGCGCAGCGTCTGCCGTATTTGATTTTCCAATTCATCGACGCGGGCCCACATGCCTGCCGAGACTGTGTTGTTGGGCGACGGCGGGGGCTTGAACTCGAGCACGTCTAGCGCTTGGTTCATATATCTAGTTAACGATTAGTCGACGCTCAACCATGCTGGGCCAACTACCGCGTCCACAAAAAGACCCCACGCTTCTGCGTCCAGAGGCCCACAAATGGATTCGTATCGTCCAGCGAGCCTTCGATTTGCTTGTACCCGCGGCACGGCGGCATCCACAACGTCGCAAACTTTTCATCGGCAACATTTCCTGGCAACACAATTCAGCAACAAATTTTTCACGACAACATCGGACCGGCCGTGATGAATATGTCGCCGAGTTCAGGCGCGTGGAAACTGCGCGATTGCGTTTGCGCATGCTTGATCCAAATGTATTTTTTCGCAATCAGTTTTGTGTGTGTGTGTCCCGTTCAGACACACAAACCCCTGCGCCACGAGCTCCGTGTCTCGGTTCGTGGCCGAATATTGAATCGTTTCGATCGCGGGAAGCTTGTACCAAAAGTAGAGCATTCCGTGTCCTTCGTGGAGGTTTTTCGGGTACAAAATGTACCCCTCGTGCTTGAGTTCAGCCCCTTCGTTGTCTACGGGAAATAGCTGTCCATATGGGGTCATATACTTTGAGGTCCACGATGCTGTCGGGCTCTTTGAGTTCCACGAGCTTTTGCGCCCGGTCCACGTCTTTGTAAAACGCTTTAAAATCAGCGGGTTTGACTACTCCGTCGCCGTCGTAGTCGATCAAATCCAGCATGGCCACGATTTCCTATCGTCATATTCATTACACGCGATCGTAGGATGCCACGTACCCCGATGGTCAACACGACGTCAAATTCGCGCGCGATGGCAGCCCCAAAGAGGTCGACCGACAGTTGAGACTCGTTCGAGCCGGTGACTGTCATGGGGTGTACGTGTCGAGCAGTTCGATGTCGGAGAGTTTGGATTTCCGAAGCGACTTCCAGTACTTGCACTGCAAAATGAGTCAAATGCGTCGTCATTCATGGCGATTTGATTGCGTCATCGTCCATCGGAACAACTGAATGCGGTCGAGTAAACAAAACTCGACGAAATCCAAATGCGAGAGCGTTGACTTGGTCGCGCTGTTGACCATCCGTTGGGACAACATCGTCGTGTCCTCTTGCGTGCCCCAACAAACTCCAACCTGCTCCAATTCACAACAATCTGCCCAAACTGCATGGCCATGTCTGCAAAAGCCACATCCCAAAAGCGATACTAAATTTTGTCCCTTCAATCACTTGTGTTCTGTATTGGGGTACAATAATGTACTGTACAGTAGTACCGATCACGTTGTACACATGTCCGCGCTGCTGCCCCAGAACTGGCTGGGGGTCTGAACCACTTGACTCTGTCGGTGTATCGCGAACACAGATTTGCGATTTATGTCATTTTTGGGCGTCCCCCACTGGGGGTCTGAACCACTCGTCGTCGTGGCCACCATTCGCATTACACCACCGACAGTACTTGACTCCGTCGGTGGTGTCAATGCGCATGGTGGCTACGACGACGACGGCATTCACCAGGATATCGTGCAAGACGACGGAGCTTTATTTTGTAGATTTCGTGTTCTTTTGTAGATGTTTTCCATCGTAGGATGCAGGAGGTCATTTTAAGGGGCGTTGGTCGTGATGGATTGCCTCTGCCACGCAACGATCAGCAGGGGCGCGAGTAATGCGCCCCACAAGTCACCATCTCCTCTGGACGGCAGAAAAGAAAGACAGACGCAAGTAGCATGAGGGTCACCTCGATCACGCAGACGATGGGCGGTGTGGCGCTGCTGGCGGTCATCGCGCGCGCCAAGGACCACGACTACGACGGGTACGCGGCGCGGTCGGGTGTCGGCATCTGGGTCGATGTCGACACACCTGAAGCCGCGCGCTTCAAGCTCACGTCCCGCGGCCAGACATGGCAATTGGTCATGAGCGACGAGTTCAACATCGACGGCCGGACCTTCCAAGCCGGGAAGGATCATCTTTGGACCGCGTTGGACATTCCCGATGGCGTCAACGCTGCGCTCGAGCTTTACAATTCCTCGAATGTGTACACGAAGGGCGGGGTCCTTGTCAACAAGGTCGAGTCGCTCGAAACGAACGTCACATACTTCAACCAGTGGCTCGAAAAGCCGGCGTTTGAGACTGCGACGTTGGTACGTTGACTGGTATGGCGCCATGTATTTCTCACGACGGTGTGTAGCACTACAGTGCTGGCATGATGCAGTCGTGGAACAAATTCTGCTTCCAAGGCGGGTTGATTGAAGTCGCGGCCAAGCTGCCCGGCGCGATCAACGCAAAACCAGACGACGAGCATGCCAGTGTCACGTTGAACCCGAATGCCCGCGGGGTCTTGTGGACGACGACCGGACCCGTCAACCTCACGCAAGCCGATCGTATCGTCGACAACAACTATTACCCGACATGGCCTGGCATCTGGCTCATGGGGAATCTTGGCCGCGCGCTTTTTGGCGCATCCACGACTCGCATGTGGCCGTGGACGTACAACGAATGCGATCCCGTCTACGAACCGCATCAGGCCATCAGCAAATGCAATTCAAATCCTGGCTTTGGACTGAACCCCAACCAAGGCCGCGGCGCGCCGGAAATTGACGTCCTCGAAGGCGGTGGACGCGCCATCTCATCGTCGATTCAGATTGCCCCGGGCATGCCCGACGACTACCGGCGCATTCAGTTCAACGCGTCCGACAACAAGTACTGCGTCTACGGCAAAGGCTGTGCGACGCCTGGCGCCAACATCCCGGATGCCCCCACGAGCGCGTTTGCTTACCGTCAACATCGGAGCTGGTACCAAGGGTTGAAATATGCCGCCAACAACCGGTGTCCAGTCATGCCCAAGGACAAGCAGAACCCGACGCCGGTACTTCAAGCGCGTGCTTCGGGCCGCATCACAGCCAACAAACCCGACCCGCTCCAAATGAGCGCCGCGTGGGATGTGAATGCTGACTTGGGCTTGATCGACGGCAAGGGCAACCTCCTTTGGGGCATCAACTACAACGGCACGTGCTTCCCCGAGTCGAACGGGTACATTGGCGCGTATTTATGCGACCCCGACAACAAAAGCCTCAAATGCGAAGCCCCGCGCAAGCCAGGCGCCGCTGACACGAACCAAATGGACAAGTTTGCGTACCAGATGGACGCGATTTCGTCCAACTGGAACATTGGCCACGATGCGTACACGACGTTTTACGTCTACCAAGTCGAATGGTAGGTCTCTTGTTGTGTGGTGTCGGGTTGTAACGACCCAACGACGTAGGGTCATGGGCGACCAAGGCTATGTCCGGTGGAGTTTGGCCGACGCACCGATTTTTGAAATCCCATCGTCAGCATTGACCAACCCTCCGCAAGGCCCGAACAACGACAACCCGAAAAAGATCATGATCGAAGAACCACTTTATGTCATCTTCAAC